>OVBA01000478.1:0-65622 GCA_900406435.1 Lepidium aucheri | reverse complement strand
AGTCCTTGGGCGAGCTTGGGCACCGAGGGATGCTTCTAGTCTTCGTCCTCGAGGTAAAAGGTCGAGGCTTAGCTGCAAGGTGAGATCTTCTCCTCAAGGGTGAGGTCTTTATGTCATCCCTGAGGTCTACACACGAGGAAATAATGCAAGGCAAGGTTCTTCAGTCAGTCCTTGCCCTTGGTAGTGCGAGGCTGAGGTCGAGTGGATGGTCCGAGTGTGATAAGCTGGTTCTCCCTCGCGGTAGATAGGTTGAGGCCGGCGATGGAGGTTTCCTTCTGTTTACGATCTGAGCAATCCTCGCCATACGAACCGCAAAGCAGCAATCCGAGTCTGAGCAACTCCTTTTCCTTAGCAGCTGGTTCCAATAGCTTTAGCTCCATTTTAAGCTTCTTTTTGCTCCTTTTCCTAGAAAAACTTCAAAACTCCAAATGCAAATGAAAAAAGTGCAAAACTAACCTAAATGGACCGAAATGCATGAAAAACCTAGCTAATCGGATGCAAAACAACCTAAAATAGGGCTCTAAAACCGTTAAAAATCACACTCATCAGTCATCAGAAAAGCAAAGATGTGATAACCGTGGACACCCACGAGCAATTTTCATAGGTTTCCATTGATGCGAATCTACTGTAGTCATAATCAAATGACATAGCCTTTCTATACAAAGAACAAACAGATATGGAGATAAAGGATCACCCTTACGAAGGCCACGTCTAGGAATAAACAATGATGTTTTCTCCCCACTCCACAACACACTCATTTCAGGCCTTACAACCACCTGCATAATCCATATAGTCCACTGATCGGACAAGCCTGCAGCTTTCAACGTTTCTTCCAAAAAGTCTCATCTGATTCTATCATAAGCTTTCTCAAAATCAAGCTTCAATAACATCCAAGCCTTTTTCTCGGTCTTTCTACCCATGCTATGAATGGCTTCTTGAACAACCAAGATATTATTGGTACCAAGCCTTCCAGGAATAAAGCTCGATTGGGCTGGACTAATAATCTTCGTTATAATATGCTTTAAACGCGTGACCATCGTCTTTGTTATGGTTTTAAAGAGGACATTACAAAGGCTAATAAGTCAAAACTGTGATAATACTTCTGGTTTCGCAATCTTAGGTATCAGAACCAACATAGCTTCATTTAATCCCGCATGCATGTGACCAGAAGCAAAAAAGTCGACCACCAATCGAATAACCAAAGGACCACCAATTTCCCAACAGTCTTGATAAAATACTGGAGAAAAACCATCCGAACCTGGTGCTTTAAACTTACCCATCAAAAACTGCAGCTTTAACATCACATGCTGTAAACGGCTTATCAAGCTCGATTTTATCATGAACTGAGAGGTGAGGGAATCCTTAATGGAAGATGATCTGTTGTGGAAACAACATCACCACACAAATATAATTCCTTATAGAAGTCTATTGCCATGGTTTCCAAAGTGTTAGAATCTAAGATCCACTCATCCTGAGCATTCTTTGGCATATCAACTCTATTTCGATGGCGTCGAATGACCGTAGAAGTATGGAAAAATTTCATGTTTTTATCTCCCAAAGCTATCCATTTTTCCTTTGACTTCTGAAACCAAATTATTTCCTCTTGCTCTAGCACTTCCTCAAGCCTTAGAATCAAACCTTTCTCCTCTTCCAAAAGTGAGTTTGAGACTGCATTTTCAATTGCCGATTAGACAACTTTAAGCTCCGATAGAAGTTGATTTTTTCGTCGTGTGACATATCCAAACACATCTTGGTTCAACACCTTCAATCTAGCTTGGAGATTAGTAAGTGCCCTCTCTGTGGAGATGTCATGATTCCATGAGCTATTAAGAAGATCCCTAAAGCTCTTGTATTTTATCCAAGCCGCTTCAAAGCGGAAAGGCAGATGACACGGGTCAGTATATCGACGCAGAGATAGCTCTACGAACAACGGTGCATGATCAGATGAAAGATAAGGGAGGTGGGACACCGTGGCTTCTACCAATCTCAGCCTAGCTCTTGCACAACAGAGCATTATGTCTAGTCTTTTAGCTATATAAGTGTTCTTTGAACGTCCCCTTCTCCATGTGAAACGATTCCCTCGGAAGCCCATATCAATTAGAGAATGATGAATCCACTCCCCAAACAGCATAGAGTCTTGTGAAAAGCTACCATTACCACCCGTACGTTCATCAAGACAAACAAAAGTGTTAAAGTCGCCTCCTACAAAAAATGAGACCTGAATATTCATGCAGGCTGCACTTAATTCATCCCAAAGTCCACTACGTCTACTAGAAGACAGGACAGCATATACAACAATCAGATGAAAGGCCTCTTCCTTTTTACCAATTTGAGTATGTATATACTGATCCGTACTAGTGACAATAGTTACATTTCCCACACTCATCCTCCATAAAATCCAAATCCCTCCGCTATGCCCTACGGCATCAACTCGGAAGTGGTTCTCGAAACCCAACTTCTGGCAAATACATCCAGCATTCACCCCACTCACATGAGTTTCAAATACAACAAGAACATCAACATGATTCTTCTTTAACAAGTAACGTACTGACCGTCGGAACGTAGGTTTATTTGCTCCCCGGGAATTCTATAGTAAGAAATTCATCATCAAATAACAACAATTGCGGAAAAGGAACACCAGGGACAAATGTTATGCAAACGCATCCCCCATCAATCCTTTGTAACTTTCATTTTCATAGCACTCCTCTCCAATAAGAAAATGTTATGCAGACTATAGATCTGCTACTCAATTTGGATCATTAAAGTTGCATGCTGAACAAATTGGGGTTCAGAAGGTGCGTATAAAAGGCGAGAAAAGAAAAGGAATTAATGGAGATTGGTGAAAAATAGTTTTAGACTCAGCCACTAGAAGAAGATAGATTTGAGATTTCTTTGAAAGGTTCGGTTGAAACTTTTGTCACATGCAGAGTCAAATTTCACAGGGAGACTACTTAAAGATGAAGATCAAAAACTAAGAGATAAAGATAGAGCGAGAATTTCGAGGAAAGAGGGAAGTAACAGGGTTGAGGGACCGATTGGATCTGAGAAAAGACAGCTTATACACCTTCAAATTGATACCAATAAGAAAATGTTATCCGTGAGCTAACAAAGAGAAACAAGTTCAATGGTAGATCGAGAGGATGATTAGAAACCTGTAGTAAAATCAAGTTACTCTGGTGGCTATACTCTGTTCTCTGTCAGCGAGAGAAGAGAGGGATAAACTTCAGGTAAGACCCAGGTGAAGGTACTGATGATTCAAACGACACATGCAACGACGGCAATGGCCGATGATCATTGCCCACTAACTCCGAATCATTTTGACATTACGGATCTCTAACTTTACTTTACATGCAATTCAACAAAATTTGGGATTTGTTTAGACCAACATGATTCTGATCCAGTAAATTGTCGATCCATCCCAGGGATTTCGAGATTGAATTTAGAGATTGCTAACTTCTGGTTTTTCTTCTTCTTCTACTGCTGGTTGTTCTTGTGTTTATAGTATATTAGTAGTTTAGTACATAGTACTATTTTTTACTATATTTTTTTTGTCAACGGCAAAATATATTGATAGAGAGAACCACAAAGTTATTACATCAATTAACCATGAGCTGTCTCTCTAGCATTCCGGGAAAGAACATCAGCTTTATGATTAAGAAGACGAGGAATAGTAGAGAGGGTGAGAGATGAAAATAAAGAGCTTAACCATAAGAATTCCTCCTGGTAGGGTAGAAATGCCGGCCACTCCTCTGGACGGTCCAAAATCTGCAACACCGTCTCACAATCCGTCGAAATTTCCACCTCTAATACTTGAAGTGTCAGAAGAGATTCCATCACCCATAAAATAGCTTTGATCTCTGAGTGAAGAGTAGAAAGACTCATGTTGACACAACGAGCACTCATACAGACTCCCTCCACCGAATCTGGAAAACCGAACCAGCCAAAACCAGTTTTTAGGTCCGAGTTTTTCCAGAAAGCGTCTACGAGACATTTAAAGCCCGTAAATCCGGAATATGATGTGGAAGAAAAAATCCAAGTGGATTTTTGAGCAGAAGTATGAACCAAAGGACGAGACCTCCATTCCTTTAGTTCAGTACGAGTTTTGGTCCATTCCTTGTAGTCCGCCTCCGATTGAATTATAATATTACGAGGACCTGAGTTGCAATAAAAAAATGGTCATTCCTTGCTTTCCAGATATTCCAAATAATCCAAGGGAAATATTTAAATCCTTCTTTGTCAGCAAGTCTCCAAAACAAATAATCAAAATTATACCAAATCGATTTTCCTGGAAATACATTTATCATAGAAGGAATGCAAGATAATGCCCATGTTTGAATAGCAGGATGACATTCAAAAAGGACGTGGTTAATAGTTTTATTATCTGCTCCACATCTGGAACATCTTGTATCGCAGTTAATTCCACATTGACTCAAATTCTGTGAAACGGCAGTGCAGCCCGAAAGGGCTTACCAAAGGAAATGTTAAATCTTATTTGGCAGTTAAGTCTCCAAATTTTATTATATAAAGCTTAAAAATTTGGTCCAAGTTGGCCAATCGGAAGTAATGAATATGATTCTTCCGTTCGATAGCCCGATCTGACAGAATATCGTCATGTCTTGGTAAAATGCACATCCTTAGTAGTCAGAACGCAATCTCCTAGGGATAGGAATTCCCAAAATCAGTTGTGCATCTAATGGATCAAAATATTGACGCACTAAGATTTTTTCAGGAACCAGAATTATGGTTAATAAAATTATCCACAATGAGTTCACGGAGCCAAGTACAAGCTATGTTCGTTGTAGGTCGAGGAAAAGAATCAGGAATCCAAGGGTCCTTCTACACCTTAATTGACTTGCCATCTCCTATTTTCCTAATAATACATTTGGAAACTAGAGATCACGCCGAGGAAATGCTTCGCCAACCATAAGAAGGATTACCAGCCATCTTCGTGTTAAGAAGACATTGGTCCTTATAATATCTCCCTTTCATAACTCTAGCAAAGAGTGAATCTGGGAAATCAAGTAGGTGCCATAATTGTTTGGCTAAAAGTGCTGAATTAAATTTCTCCAGTGCACGAAAACCCAGTCCTCCCATAGACTTTGGTTTACATAATTTTTTCCATTGTTTCCAGTGGATACCCTTTGAGGTTTCAGAGTTATTCCACCAGAAATTGGCAATCGCTGAGTTGAGTTTCAGAACAACCGTTTTTGGTAGATGGTAACATGACATCACATATGTAGGTAGAGCTGTAAGAACGGATTTAATTAGTACCTCCTTTTCTATTTTCGATAGAAATTTAGAGGACCAGCTATTTATGCGAGCTTCCAGTGCTCTCGAACAAAAGCAAAAACTTCCGTTTTAACCCCTCCAATATTCTTAGGTAATCCTAAATAAGAGCCCATCCCACCAATATTAGAAGTTCCAAGGGATTGGTGTAGCTCCAACTTGTGAGTATCAGAAACTGCATGTCCAAACTGTATTGATGATTTATCAAAGTTAATTTGCTGTTCAAATACCTGTTCATACTCTTTGAGAATCCTCAAAATTTGTGATGTTTCTTCTTTTGATGTTTTACAAAAGAAAATACTATCATCCGCAAAAAGCAAATGGGAAACCCTCGGACTAGATCGGGCAATTGAAATTCCCGTGATGAGTCCTTGTTGCTCAGCAGACCGAAGTTTCAAAATTAAAACTTCTGTGTACAGAATAAAAATATAGGGTGATAACGGATCTCCTTATCGGAGACCCCGTTCTGGCTTAATACATCCCCCAGGAATACCATTTATTAGCACGGCGTATTCAACACTCGTTATACAATACATAACACATTTAATCCAGGGTTCACTAAAACCCAGTTTTCGTAGCAGAATCTCCACAAAGTTCAACTCTACTCTATCATGGGCCTTACTCATGTCTGTCTTTATCGCCATAAATTTGCCTTTTACTAATTTATTTGTGCGAAGTGCGTGGAACATCTCCTGGGCTATCAGAATATTGTCTGAAATAAGACGCCCAGCTACAAAGGCCAATTGCGTGTCAGAGACTAATTTTGGTAATACCTTTTTAAGTCTTAAGCATAGAACTTTTGATATTATCTTATAACCAACATTACATAAACTATTCGGTCTAAATTCCGTCATTTTTATAGGTCTAAAATTTTCTGGAATAAGACAAATATTTGTCTTATTTAAACCATATTCAAATTTTCCTGGAGTTATGAAATTATTAACTACAGAAACCAAATCATCCTTTACAACTTCCCATGAGTCTTGGAAAAAAAGAGCCGCCATTCCATCAGGACTTGGAGCTTTGCTTAGATCCACTTAGAAAAGTGCTTGTCTAGTCTCCTCGACTGAGACCCGTTTCATTCAATATTGATTATCCAGATCTGTAATTTTAGATTCCAGTTCGTTTAATAAATTCGTGGAATCTCCATAACTGGTAAATAAGGCAGAAAAGTATTATGTAGCTTCTGCCAGAATATCTTCCTCTTTCGTGATCCAACTACCATTACTAGACTCGAGACCTATAATCCTATTACGGGCTCGTCTCTGTTTTGTCGGGGCATGAAAAAATTTGGTATTTTCATCCCCCTCTTTGAGCCATTTATTTTGGCTCTTCTGTTTCCAGTATGTCTCTTCATCCACATATGCTTGTCTGAAGTTCAAATTGGCTTGATGAATTTTCTCAGAATTTGGAGAGCTACAATTTTTTATCTCTTCTACTGTGAGTTTTAAGTCACTAATTTTCTGTCGACCAGACTTAAGATATTTGCTTCTCCAGTGAGAAATTTCTCGCCAACAATTTTTTATTTTGCCTATAAATGTAACCCTACAAAGACAAGAGAGGCCTTTCCAGCTCTTTGTAATAATGTCTCTTAGGCCAGTCTTACCAACCCATCTTTGATCAAAAATGAATTGCCGATGCGGTTTAAAAGTTTGATCAGAGAATCTCCCCAACATGGGTCTATGATCTGATCCAATCATATCCAAGTATTCCATTCCCGATTTTGGAAATAGATCATGCCAATCTTCATTTCCGAAAGCTTTGTCTAAAATACACCGAATAACACCATTTTTTGAACCATTCTCCATGACCACGAATTTCCTAGTTTTGGAAAGTCAATAAGTGCACAATCCTGGATCATTTGATTAAAGGATAAAAAAGAATTTGTATGTGGCAAAGATCCTCCCTCATGGTTACCACATATCTCATTAAATTCACCAATTATTAACCACGAATCATATCTTTGTACACCCATTTTAGTTAATCTTTCCCAAACATAATCCCTTTTATGTTGTATGGGTTCGCCATAAAGGAATGTAATATGTGTTAGTTTTCCTTTTAATTTTAGAGATATATCAATCATGTTTTTATCTTTATGATTAATTTTAATATCCAAATTATCTGAATAAAAGAGTGCAAATCCTCCACTTTTACCAATTGGGTCAACGCTAGAAAAGAAATTATAACCAAAATGAATTTGAATTTTTTCCATATAAGAAAAATTATTTTTCGTTTCAGAATGAAATAACAAATCTGGTTTAAAACGTTTCCAAACATCTCTCAAATTACCAATTGAGAGTTTATTACCAATTCTATGACAATTCCAACTTAAAATTTGAAACATAAAAACTAAAAATTCATGGGACTCTTTTCCTTGTCCTTCCTCGTCTCCTCCCTTACCTTGTTATGTTTGGGATTTTTATGTGGAGACATTGCCTTGATAGCCATTAATTTCTTGAAGCTTACTCCACGGATAGGTATTGATGGCCTAGATAACTGCTTGCTCGGACCCGCAGCAGGTTTCGAGTGTCTGGCCGCATGACATTTCTACAAAGTGTGTGCAAATTCCTCATTTATTTTGGCACGGTCAGCATGAGAGATGTTTTGAACATCAATCACTGCAGCCTTAAATGCTAAATCATCTAATAAATCATCCTCCAAAAAGATAGATCTGATTCTTGCATTACCTCATCGGTATTACCTTCAGCCGAAAGATCAAATTCCTTAGATTGTTTTTCATCCACTTCCATTCCTAATTGATCCATCTGCTCAGTCTCAGTTTCCACTAGAGACTTCGATTATGTATCATCATTGACTTTTGATGATTCTCCCTCTTGGAATAGTGGTCTTCGGACCTGTTTAGAGGAACCCGAACTCACAGCCACAAGATTAGAGTTGTTCGCTACACCTTTACCAGAAGATATGAAAGCAGTATATTCTGTACCAGCAAGCAAAGATTGAGAAGTTACCATATTTTGAGGTGCTATTTTTGGCCGTTGATGAGGCCGACCACGAGTCTTCTTATTACCAGCAATCAGACCAGCATGATTAGTTGTTAACTTAACAGACCAGACAGCACAGCTCCTTTGAAGCTTGTATTCCGGTTAGTTGTTCCATGTTTCCTTTTGTCATTTGTACCTTTGTTAGAAACTGCTACTTTGGCCTTGTAGCAGTTACTGGCCAATAACCAGACAACCTCTTGTATTCGAACATAATATTAAATTCTTTACCTTCTTTGAATTCCAAAGTAGATGAAAAAATGAGAGGCTTTAAACATGGAACGTCAACCAGAACCATATCCTTCTGCTCATCGATCGTAATCACTTGACCAATAGACCCAACAACTAGTTTATAAACCTATTCCACTTGATATTCAAAAGGGATAGTGATCCGAGTCCAAAATCTGATGGAGTTCGGATAGTCTGCTCCAGCCATTGCTTTCCAAGGAGCATACGATACCATCCATCCATCAAAGTTAATGGAACCATTGCTGAGCACTCATTCCAAATCTTCCATTTCTTGAAACTCAAACTGGAATACCCGACCTACCAGATTCCAAAACTGAGGTATTCGAAACAAAAAGGTATCCACATTCCGACTGAGTGGATTCAAGCATCTACCCATCAGCACTTTGGATGATCTTGCTAGCGACTCAACATTATCAATCCTGGGAATCTTGATCTTCAAACATCGAGGAGGAGAGTCGGTATCCATCATCTTCTTGTTGAGAGTGATTTGAAACATCCTCACACAAATATACCAGAGAAATAGATCGATTAGAAAAAGAAAAATTTGACAAGATTTATCAGAGAATACAGATAAAGGAGACTGCTTGAGACTAATTAATCTATCGTGCCATATATAATAGGACTGCCTATGAAACTTATTGGCAAAACCTAATTGACATTTAATTTCCAAGATCTTTCGGTTATAAATATGATAATATTTAGTTGCTGATCTAATTCTCTCTTTCCAAATTTCCCCTAGGTGAATCCCGTTTTGATATACTCGATTTAAAGTATAACCAAGAATAAGTTTCCTAAAAATATTCATATTTAATTTTCTGGATTTGAAAATTAAAGATTCTGATATATTATTTCTAACTGACTTAAATCGTGGTCCTACAAAGGTGGAGTGATAAGGACAGTTCTGATTTAAAACTGCTAGCCAAAGAGTTTTAAAAACCAGACAATTCATGTTCCAAGTTTGAGTTAAATAGAGAAAGTGAGACCTAAAGTACTTTAGCGTCACTTTGCAATATCTTTGCAAGGAAAAAACTACTAGTCTACTTCTAGACTTAGTAGAAAACCATTGATTGGCTATAATCATTATTTTATGTCTCACCTTTAATACTCTTGATGTACTAGTTTTAAAGCACCAGAAAGTACTCTGGATTTGGTAAGACACTCGATATATAGTTCTAGGAGACCAACACCTACCAAGGGACCTTTTGTAATAAGTATCTAAAGGCCCTATATGAGACACTTTATTCTCTAATGGTGAATCATTACCATGTAATACAAAGTAATGAAAGTAGAACAGAACCAAACCTTCCTTGAAAGGATGACTCAAGATGATAAGGTAGGCTTCTTTGAGCTTCCTGGTTTTGCACATTGAGGAGGAAGACTGTCTTGTTGTCTAGTAAGCATATTGCGCCTCCAAATTAACACATGTAGTGAAATCTTAACACTGGTTGTGGAGATTTTCCATATATGTTTTATAAGGGAAAAGTATTTAAGAGAGTGAAACAGATTGAACTGCCATAACACCAAGCTTGTGTGGTTAACAATTCCAGATTTTCTCGTATCTAGGTGATAAACTACAATGAGATATATGTTTATAAAAGGGCAATAAGAGCAATCATCACACTAAAAAGTAATTACGTTATAACTCATAATCCTAACTCCAGGCACTCGAGAGACTGTATCCAATATAGGGAAAAAGTGAGTAGCATGTTATGTACATATATGTCCGCTAGTTGAGACCAATTCAAGACAGAGATCCATCGTAACATAGGTAATAAAACCATTACTTTGTCCGCTATACACTTATTGAATGGTCTAAAATAGAAGACGTACCAGTAAACGCAAACATTGTCAATGGAGTGTACCTTGCAGGGGTGATGAATCACTGCCATCAAAAATACTATCTCCATGTTTAAAAGTTTTGGTTGTAGATAGTGGTTACTCTGTATCATGATTGATACTACAATTCCTTTACTTAGCCAATGTATTTGTTCCTGAAGAAAAAACAAAGACAGTAACCAATCAGTTATTGATGTTAATGAGAGGTTTAGTGACTTAAAACTATTGGAAATCAAAGTCAGCTTTGTACGAGTGTTATCATTAGCAGTCATAACAAGGCCTTTTCGAAGCCAGTTTATGAAGTATATTATAGCTATTACAAAAGCTAAACATATAATAAGATAAAATCCAGACAAAGGAGAAAACATATAGCTAATATTATCAAGTTTCACGGCTATGTGTCTCAAGATTATCAGGGTAGGTAGTGGATGTGATATAATCCATAAAACTTGAAAATGTAGCTTAAGAATCCTGACCCCACTCAGCATCATAGAAACTAGTTGTGATAGTTTCCCTAGATGTCTTATGAAACTATTATGAAGTTTAAACTTCCGTCGAGAGAAGGTAGTGCCATCTGATTCAGCTTGACCTTCTATTATACATATCAGTTTTATGGTGGCTATATTAGAAACTAAGATCTGTATGTATCTCTGGACTGAGAGCATGTGAGATACATTGGAAAGACCGGTCTGTTCCTCTAGAATTAAATCAGTCCAGTATTGCTGTGATACTTTCCCAATCGTTCCATGTTGTGCAAATAGGATCATTACTAAACCCGTATTTGTGAAAGTAATGTTATCACGATACATGGTTTGATTCCCCTTCTCACAATGGTATACAGATGTACTAGGTGGATGATCTATGATAATATCATCACTAAAAATTAACCTCATCAGGATCCTGAATCAATATTAGTTTGGCATCTAAGGGATATAGGTATTCGATTTTGAGGATAATAACATCATCTTTCGAAGTTTATGAATCGAGACACAAGGACCAAGAAGTACAAATTCCCAGATCTAAAAGCGAAAACTTACTAGTGAGAGTGGTAGATGAATCTCAATCTCCCTTAAGCTATTTTCCTCAACCACTGCTTCTCCGTGAATCCTACCTCAAAAGCTCTTTGTTCGCAGCTAGATTTCCTTTTCCCTCTCCAGATTCTGGATCTATCTCGAAGTTCGATCTGGAATTGCAGAGACAAAAAAAACCTCTTTTTCCCCCTTGAAAGATGCCGAGAATCGACCTCACCGAGAGAGAAAACCGCCCTCGCTCTCGCCAGAGAAGTCCCTCACCCTCGCCGGAAATCGTCCTTTCCTCGCTGGAATTTGCTTCCCGTGTCGCCCCTGTATGCTTTTAATTCAACCAATTTTTTTTTTTACTATATAAAGAAGAAAAATCTAAGTGTATCATTAGGAAATGGACCCACAAGAATTTATGATCTGACTAGAATGAACGGAATAAGAGCAATGTGGGATCCAACTGAAAGTGACTAACCATTGCCATTTTATCAGTCGACATCACTTATTGGAACAAGATGTCGTAACCTTATTGGATAGATCACTTTACTTTTATGGTCCTCGGTGCACTGAATTATCTCTCTCTCTCTTCTATTAGACGCCAAGCATTTCTGGGCCACAAGATCAGATAGCGACACCAATGGGGCTATACAAAAATAATAACACACATCTTCAAGCCCATAAAAGAACACCTTTATCTGGCCCATTTTTTTGGTATTTCCATATATTCAAAACGGTGAAGTTTTATTCATCTTAGTTAATATAGCCTAGAAGAGAAATAAAAATAGAGTTGAAATTTTATAAACAATCCTTAAAAGAAAGACATAGAGAAAACCGAAAACGTATAGTTTTTATAAGTAAAATTTTTATGTTTCTCTATTTCTAACGGTGGAATTAGCCATGATGGGATACACTAATCTAAATATATCTTCCACCACAATATATTTTGGTTTCTTTTCTGCATGAAAATAACAAATTCATTCTCCACTGCCATTTGTATGTTATATATATAGTTGTGAATGTGACTAAAGAATTTATTAATCTTATTATTGTACATATCTTCATTTTTTTGTCACTACATAGCTTTATTGGATTGTTCATTTGTATTCATTTCCTTTAGGCAAATAAATTTGATATAAAAAAGATTATTGGAAGAGAACCGTTATGTAAAGTGTTACATAACACTGCAAGAAATCAAAAATCAACGAGGTTAACATGAAGTATGAACAGTCCTCTAAGGAAAATATCATGAGAGCATTCTAATTTATCTGGTTCCAATTCTCTGGGAATGGTACACTTTCAGGAATTTGTTTCATCTTGTGACCTCACAGATTTATCACATGTTGGCCCTCTTTTTACTTGGAACAACAAAAGAGATGCTGATCCGGTTGCAAAGAAACTAGACAGAGCTTTGGTTAACTCTTCTTGGCTCTCCTCTTTTTCTCACTCTTACGCTGTTTTTGAGTCTGGTGGAATCTCTGATCACTCAAGATGCTTGTGACTCTTGGTCGGCTTCTCTGCCTTTGTTTCATTCCAGAGTTGCACTTCACTTATTCCACCACAAACTCAAGACTTTAAAACCGGTTCTCTGTAATCTAAACAAGTCTAAATTTGGCAATATTCCTCTATGAACCAACTCTGCTTTTGAGGATCTTTTCAAAGCTCAAGAGGTTTTTAAGCAGAAATGAATGATTAAATGACTCAAGGAAGGGGATCAAATTTCTGCCTTTTTCATCGTGTTACTCAATCTGGCAATGGACACAAACGTATCCAATCTGTTCTGGTGCCATCCTTATTGATTTGAATGATATTAAAAGAGAAGTCGTGGATCATTTCTCTTCGTTTTTGCCGTTGAATCCTCCTGTTATTCATTTTGATCTTTTTGATGTCATTAGCTTCTCTTGTCCTATATATTTGGCTTCCTCTCTTGTTACTCCAGTTAGTGCCGAGGAAATCACAGTTGTGGTCTTCGATATGCCTTATAATAAGGCTTCAAGTCCAAATGGTTTTCCGGTGGAATTTTATAAAGTTGATGGGGGTATTGTTGGTCAGGATTTTATTACTGCAGTCCAATCTTTTTTCATCTACACTTTGCTCCTATTGGTTGTTAATGCCACAACTATTACTCTTGTGCCTAAACATGATGCTGCTCTTTGTATGAAAGACTATCGCCTCATTGCTTGTTGCAACTTGATTTACAAGGTTATTTCGAAACTCCTAGCTAACCACCTTAAATTGATCCTTCATGAGGCTATTTCTCTTAATCAAAGTGCTTTTGTCAAGGATTGTCTCCTCCTTAAGAATGTTTTAATGACTATTTAGTTGGTTAAAGATGATCAAAGGTACTCAATTCCACTCGTTGTGCTATTGAATTTGATATTGCTAAGGCCTTTGATACAATCAATTGGAGTTTCATTGTTGTAGTCCTTCGAGCTATGCGCTTACCTGATCTATTCATTCATTGGATCTACCACTGCATATCACAACCTCGTTTTTGATCTCTATTAATGGTGATCTTGAAGGTTTTTTACCTAGTACTAGAGTAATTCCTCAAGGTTGTGCTCTTTCTCCATCCATCTATGTGATAATAAATAATTTGCTCTCTGCACTTCTCAATCAGGTTGCAGACAGTTCTATCTTTGGTTATCATCTTTTTTTAAAAGATGTAAAATTAACTCATCTCTATTTTGCAGACAATATTCTGGTCTTTTCTGATGGCTCTTCTCAATCTATTCATGGTATTCTAGCTGTTTTAGAGAGATTTGGAAACATGTCGGCCTTACACATCAACATGTGCAAAATCTTCGATTTTATGCTGCAGATCAAGATATCGGTTCTATTAGCTCCATTTCTTCTATAGTGGATATTCCTATTAGATCCCTTCCCATTTGATATTTGGGTTTGCCCTTGACTACAAAGACAATGTCTAGTTTGGATTATGAATCTCTCCTTGCTAAAATCAAGTCTAGAGTGACTTCTTGGGCCTAAAAAAAATCTCTCTTATGCTGGAAGATTGCAGCTGATTAACTCTGTCATTTCTAGTACTATCAATTTTTGGTGTTCCATATTTGGTCTTCCTAGTAGATGTCTTGTGGAGATAAAGAGACTTTGTTCTGCTTTTTTATGGTCAGGTTCTCCTAACATTACTTCTAAAGCAAAGATTAGCTGGGTTGATTTTGTTTGCCTTGTGATGAAGGAGGACTTGGTATCAGGTCTCTTAAGGATTCTTTTTGTGTATTTTTCTATCACTTAATCTGGAGAATAGTTTGAAGGAAAAGATCTCTTCGGGTGGACTGAATTCACAAACATCTTCTTTGATCTAGTTCTTTTTGGGATGTAAAAATGAGCTATCAAGGTTCTTGGGTTTGGCATAAACTTTTGAAGATTTGGCATGAAGCTTATCTGTTCATCAAGGTTAAGATTCAGTCAGGTTCTACCACTAATTTCTAGTTTGATAACCAGTCTGGTCTTGGTAGATTAATTGATATAACTGGAGGTTGCGGAACTCGATACTTTGGTATTGCTCGATTTGCTTCTGTAATTGATGCTTTTTCTTATTCATCTTGGTAAAACTGCAATGTGAGAAGACATTTTAAGCACATCGTTGATGCTATTGTCCTTCTTCCGCTTTCTAATTCTGACAATGGCTCTGATATTATTCTTTGGAAACACTCTCCAACTGCTTATCATGAGTTCTTCTCTTGATCACCCACTTGGAGACAAATACGAAGAAGTGAAACTAAGGTTCCTTGGTATAGACTTGTGTGGTTTTCTCAAGGTATTTCTCTTCACTCCTTTATCACTTGGTTAGCTGTTAAGAATATGCTTTCCATTGGTTCTAGAATGCAATTTTGGGGTATTTCTCAGCCTTGTGTACTCTGTGGAGAATATGATGAAACCGGAGATCATTTGTTATTTGCTTGCCCGTTCAGTTTTATAGTATGGATGAATTTTTGCAGCAAGCTGATTGGTGATCGCATCAACCCTGACTTGTATGATACTATGACTGACCTAATTAGCTTTCTTTTTAATAGATTAGATATGATTTTTGTGAGGCTGATTTTCAGAGCTCTATCTATCATATTTGGCGAGAGAGGAATTCATGTATTCATAGAAAGCCTTAGATTGTTGCTGCTCTTGCAGTTTGAACCATTTGACAAGCAAATCAGAAATCAGAGTTCTTCCTTTCACTATATACATCCACATAAAGTTTACAACCTTCTTTAATGTTGGTTTGAAGTTAGAATCTTTTGAAAATTCATTATTTTTTCATCGTGCCTAACTCTTTTACATAACTTTTTCGGTTGATCATTTAAAAAAAAAGTCAAATATATTAAATTTTCAAAAGAAAGAAAAACGAAGGAACAAATGCTTGCCTCTCTTCTGAATTCTGACACTTGATTTTTTATTATTATAATATGAAGCATATATTGTTAAGCAAAGTATTATTTGCCTTCGCAATTAATCATCAACAAACGCGTTAATTAATAAATAAAAAAACATGTGAAGAGATGCAGAAGAACAAAAGAAATCCGTTAAATCCTTGTCCCCAAGCAGAAGCTTTTTCTATTGGAAATGGTACTTATTTAAATTTTTATCACCGAATATTATTATGTGAAATATTTAGAGAAGTAAGAGGACCCACGTGAAGACCCATGCCATTTGCACAGAGACACCGATAAAAATCAAATATTTTTCAAAAAAAAAAAACACTTAAGATATTTCCGATCTCTCAATTATTTACACAACCTTTTTGTTTTTCCGTTTTCCGGGAAAGCAAAAAGATGAATTCTCATCCTCTTAGCAGCTCAATGTCCGCCATTTTGTTTCTTGTTATTCTAGTGCTTCTTCAACAAGTAGAACAATCTTCTTCAGCCATTATACTGAGCTTGAAGAAACGCCATGGAAGTTCTGGTGGTAGTAGTAGTAGCAGTGGTAACCAATACAGCTCAAGCAGACCATCAGCTGGTTTCCAAGGGAACAGAAGCACGTGCTCTCTCTTTCTCGGCACGTGGGTTCGTGACAGCTCTTATCCTCTCTATAAACCGTCGGATTGTCCCGCCGTCGTTGAGCCTGAGTTCGATTGTCAGATGTACGGTCGTCCTGACTCCGACTATCTCAAGTATCGTTGGCAACCCCAGAATTGCAATTTACCCACGTATTCACTTATTTTCCTTTACTTACTTGTTAGTCTTGAGTTTTCTTAGACATGTTAACTTGTGCCTTTGTTCTTAATGAGATTCGATTTCATCTACAATCTGATATTTTGATTACCAAAATGTATTCTTTTGAAGCTATAATTCATTTGAAAGGCTTTAAGATTTCGAATTTCAGGGAGATTCTTTTGGTTCCAAGTGCTTATGTTTTGTTCAACACATATCGATTAGGTTCAATGGTGCTGAGTTTCTGTTGAAAATGAAAGGTAAAACCATAATGTTTGCGGGTGATTCATTGGGAAAGAATCAATGGGAGTCGTTGATTTGCCTCATCATTTCATCTGCACCATCCACTCGGACCCAAATGACCAGAGGCCTTCCTCTCTCCACCTTCAGATTCTTGGTAAAATGCTTATGTCTTCTTCAATTCCTTACACTTTGTTTATCATCAGGTTCTTATTTTTGAGCAACTGGATATTGAATGTGTAGGATTATGGAATAACAATGTCGTTCTACAAAGCTCCGTTCTTGGTGGATATCGACGTTGTTCAAGGCAAGCGAGTGTTGAAACTGGAGGAGATCTCTGGCAATGCTAACGCTTGGCATGATGCTGATCTCCTCATCTTCAACACTGGTCATTGGTGGAGCCACACTGGATCTATGCAAGGGTAAACTCTCAAACTCTTGACTCTGATTTTGCAATGTCAAAAGTGTCTCTCATTCATCTCCATGTGAACACAGATGGGACTTAATTCAATCAGGAAATTCTTATTACCAAGATATGGACCGTTTCGTTGCAATGGAGAAAGCACTTCGTACTTGGGCGTATTGGGTCGAAACTCACGTTGATAGAACCCGAACACAAGTCTTTTTTCTCTCCATTTCTCCAACACACGACAAGTAATTCTCTTTCTCGAATTACTTACGTTGTTCTTCCAAAGAATGTCCTGAACTTACTTATACATATTTTGTTAATGATCAGCCCGAGCGATTGGGCAGCATCATCGTCAGGATCCAAGAACTGCTACGGAGAAACAGAGCCGATAACAGGAGGGGCTTATCCAGTGAGCTCCTACACAGATCAGCTGAGATCAGTGATCGTTGAAGTGCTTAACGGGATGCACAATCCGGCTTTTCTTCTAGACATTACACTCCTCTCTTCCCTCAGAAAAGACGGTCATCCTTCTGTCTATAGCGGTCTCGTCAGTGGTTCGCAGCGAGCTAGACCAGACCAATCAGATTGTAGCCATTGGTGTTTGCCTGGTCTGCCTGATACATGGAACCAGTTATTGTATACGCTTCTCTTCTATTAGCTTCTTTTTAATCTTCTTCCATTAAGTTATTCAGTGATTAGTATCTTGGCACATTCTAAGAGAATCTTAAGATAGCGGTTAACACTCAATTGTAAAAACTTGTGAGGAAATTTTCTTTCTAATGGTTACACTTTTTGTTTCATGCAACAAAAAAGCTGGAAAAATGTCAAAAACCAATCTGTAAGAAGAAAGTTGTTGAGAAAACCACCAATTTCATCTTACACTTGTAAACATTTATTTATTTTAATCAAATTTCAGTTTTTATNAAATTTTTTTTTTTTTTTTTTTTTTTTTTTTTTTTTTTTTAACATCTTGCTAAAAACTTTATTAACTTAGAACATAATCCTCATAGGGGAAAACCAGTTATACAATTTGGAATTAACGGGAAAAAAAAACTGAAATTGAGAAGAAGGCTAAAAGCTTTAATAAGAGCATCAGCAACTCGATTTCAAGATCGAGGAATCCAAGTAAATTCAACTTGTTCGAAGTATGATTGCTGACGATGAATGGGCCCAAAATGCCTTCAAAGAAAGAAGTAACAGCATGCTGAACAGACATGAAAACAAGATCTCATTGATTCGAAGAGATTGATTGATGCAAAAAAGAGGATGAAAATGCCGTCAATCCGGAGATAATGAAGAAATCAAGATATTCCCGAGATATGAGGAAAGAGAATGTGTATAAATTAAAAAAACAACGAATGAGAACACCAGACCAACACATCTACAATCACCAAAGAAAAAGGTTAGCCCGAACTCGAGAAAAAGAGAGAACATCAAACCAACACATCTACAGTCACCAAATAAATACACGGAATCTAGACTTTATTTGCTGAATTCAATAAAAGCCTTGGTTTTTTTATTGTTTTTATACGCATAAACAATTTGGCATTCACCATGGGACTCAAACAAACTTTCTTTTAATACATATATCAAACTAACAGAAGAATAGTGAATAGAAGCCAACTAACAGCACCCAGAGCACAAATTGGAGAGCCGACTGCCAGCATGACCAACAATGGGATCAACCCCAACGAGACAATAGAATTGATACATGAAGAACATGCGGCTGAAAATAACATCTAAGATCCACCACGCGCTGAGCTGGTCCCGCATTGGAACTACACGGTATCCGAGCTCCGGATCACAGTTGGACAACTGGCCAAACAAGACAAACAAAATGAGGAAAGAAGCAGAGACCTCGCCAAACAATTGGAGAGGCAAAACAGAGCACATCATGAACAAATTGAAGAAATGAGGCGCCCCAACGAAGAGATGAGGCATACTCTCTTAGGAAGGACGTACATCCCGTCAAACATGGAAAACCGTGAGTCAAAGGAAAAATTTGAAGAAGAGCAACACAGGGGACAATAGAGAGAAGAATCAGAAGATAGAGTCGAAGGAACGCCCTCACCCAAAGTCGATACATTGACCAGACTCATGTCCATGGTACGAGAAACTCGAGCAAACTATCAAACAATGAAGACGCATGTACACATGACAACTACATCAGCCCCAGAGCTGCACCGCATGATCGAGCAAACACGAAACATCCCCTTTACCAGGAATCGCTAATGTGCATGTCCAATCAGCAGGAACATTGAAGTCCCTTATTATTCCAGAGATTCAGAACCCACATCATTCTTAAATATTTTTGCTAGTAGCAGACAGAGCGTACCTCTGATTGAAAGAGTGAGATACAAGTATTTGTCGCTTCTTTGCAGAGTACCTCTAAGATGCAGGGCAAGATTGGTTTTTAGCCCTTTAACAAAATTCGATTGACAGATTCGAGGAACTAGTTGAATCCTTCCTCAAACAGTACTCAATCTTCATCAAACATCGTGTAACCGCCAAGAATCTCATGACCACGAAGTAGGAAAAGCACAAGTTCTTACGCTAGTTGGTCGATTAATTCAAAGAAATGAATGCCAAAAGCGTACACGTGGATGATGAAATGACCATATTTGCGCTCGACTTAGCGCTATGGCCCACATCTGAATTCATGGAAAATTGAATACAGAATCCACCAACAACCTTGGATGAAGCACTTCATCATTCAGTCAACTTCGCGAACTGACAAGAGATTAGGAAAGCTAGGAACATCCAAGTTGAAACGAAAGGAAACCTACAAAATTCAATAGACAACCGCAGGGACAGAGCACCCGACAGCAAAAAAGGAAAACACTCCTACACTGTCTCCAAGAAAGGACCCTTGAAGAAGCTATGGAAACTACAACCCGAAGAAATTTTGCGACTATCACCAGGCCAAAGGACATTTCATTGAAGAGTGAAAGACCGTGAAATACCTTAAAGAAGACGAAAAATGCCATGAAGGGATGAGAAAAGAATAGAAAGACCACATGAATAACACCAAAACAGATGTAAATCCCTCAAGAACCAAGAAACAAGATGTTCAAGAAGATGTATTATCTCCCCCTAGGCAGAAAACAAGGATTGTACTCATCCAAGGAGATTCGCAACTCTGCCAGGATTCGATAAATTCAATTTAAATACACCATTGTAGAGCGAATCATCATGGAATCAACCAGGAGCACCACATTGATATAACATTCAGAGCAGAGGACGTATAAGGGCTAAATCATGCCACGGCAACGCTCTAGTTATCCAATTAGACGTTGGATAATTCACTATAGAATGTATTCAAGTAGACATAAGTAGCTTTGTAGACATACTTTTTCATGACGCCTTCAAACAAATGAGATTCAAGGAGAACGAGCTTGAAGGTTAACCAACTCCACTCACCAGCTTTGCTGGAGAAACAACCCTTTTACTGGGAATGATTAAGCTTACAGTAGTAGCATGCAAAGTAAGGAAGTTAGTCAGCTTTGTTGCTGTCTAGAAGGGAACACCTTTTAATACAATCTTGGGAAGACCGTGACTGAATGCAATGAAGGCGGTGGCCTCCACCTACCATTAGTGCGTTAAATTTCCAACACACTAAGGAGACGCCATGATAAGGGGGAGCCATAAGGCCGCAAGACAATGTTATAAGGATAACTTTGCGCTCTCTAAAGCAAGTCCCGCATAGCAACTATTACAGCTTGAGGCTTTCTCAGAGTAGAAAATGGAACTTACCGCAACCCAAGGCTGAATCCATCAGGAGAATCAATATTAGAACAAGTACCAATAGACCCAAATGATCCGGAAAAACAAGTAAAAGTGGGGCAGAACTTAGCGCAACCCAAGGTTGGAACCAGAATGTGCCATAGCAGTCAGTGAAGAGGTAGAAATGCTTTTGAAGCTCGGGTCGATACGAGAGGTTAAGTACCCAGACTAGCTAGCGAACCCAGTAGTTTTTAAAAAGAAGAACATGAAGTGGAGAGTCTCTATGGATTTTAAAAATCTCAACAAGACATGTCCGAAGGACAGCTTCCCGCTCCTTCACATCGATAGGCTGGTAGAAACCACAACTGCATATAAGGTACTATCTTTTATGGACACCTTTGCACGGTATAACCAAATACCAATGCACCCTGAAGACCAGGAGAAAACCTAGTTCATAACAGATAGAGGAAAGTACTATATAAAGTCATATCATTCAGGCTAAAGAATGCAAGAGCCACCTACATGCGACTCGTAAACAAAATGTTCAAAGCACAGCTAGGGCGATCAATGGAAGTCTACATTGACATGTTAGTCAAATCAACCCGATCGAAGGACCACGTCGCACAGCTCACCGAATATTTCAAGATTTTTAATGAATACACGATGAAATTCAATCCAAAAACATGCTCTTCTGGCGTAGCGTCAAGAGAATTCCTAAGGTATTTTTCACAAAGAGGGGATCAAAGCAAATCTGAAGCAATTAAGTGCTCTAGGGTCTACACCAGCTTCAAAACACCAAAGGACGTACAATTCCTCACATAAAGGATCCCGACACTAAACCGCTTTATTTTCTAATTGACCGACAAATGCCTCCCGTTCTACAAGCTGCTTAAGGAAACCAAAAAATTTGAATGGGACAACGAATGCCAGGAAGCACTAAATCAGCTCAACCCCTATCTAGCCAATTCGTTCGTCTTGGCAAAATCAGAGAATGGGGAGATCCTCTACTTATACGTCAGGTATCCGAAGCCTTAGTAAGTGGAGTATTGGTTTGGGAAGAACATAGAGAACATAAATCACTTTACTACATCAGCAAATCATTAGCAGGATGTAAAAATCCGGTACTCAGCTATGGAAAACCTACTGTTAGCGGTAGTCAGAGCAGCAAATATGCTCTGCCTTTACTTCCAAAGCCACATTATAGCCATCATCACAGAACATTCATTGCGAGCTATCTTACACAACCCCAGGAGGACGAGTCCTTACTATCAGGATAAATTTACAAGGATAATATTGGCCTCAAAACGTAAAAAAACAAAATTGTAAGTACGAAGGAGAATTACAGAATTGAGCGAAGACTAATACAACAAGTAATAGCGACTAATGGATTTGGCAGCTCAGGAAATGGCAACTAACAAATGTGCTAGAATAACGACTAACGTATCTAATAGCTTCGGGCACCTAAGCATGGCTCCCAGCGTTAGCATCCGCACCTGTGACAGCAAAATCTTCCAGAATCATGGAAGTAGACCCATGAGCCACTAGAATCACCGAAGGCGACTCTCAAACCTCAACATTAGTAATGCCACCAGCTGAAGTCTATTTTCCATCCAAAGAACTCATAGCAGTCGAAAGACTTGTACCCGAATTTGGCTCTCAGCCATCTCCACGTAGGCCTACTATAATTTCATCTAATCAACATAAGGAAATGGGACATCTGCCTTCTGAGTTGAACAAAAAGGCCTGGCAATCTCCAAAGGCTCCTAGTACGCCGGAAATTCATGCCACTCCGAGGGAGAGCACCCTGCTAGGATCAACTTTAGTACGAGCGCATTTGGCAGCCACAAGAGAACTCAAAGATTGATATGTGGCCTCCATAGGTTTAAGCAAGCTCTCTTGAGGAGAGCCATGAGGGTAGACACGTCATCCTTGACACGAAAAAAACAAGGCATATCACGAGAACGCTTGGAGGAAAGCTCCTGACGACATAATGAGTCCCACTAACGGTATGGGAAGAAGAACCTATTACAAAAGCGTTATCAAATAAACGGGGATCGCGCTAATAGAACTACCAAAAATAATATAACAACTAACCTCTCTCCAGAACAACGGGAGCCACAGAAGCTAGAATGAACAAAGTTAGTACAACGAGAGTATGGAGATGTCGAAACACCGTGCTATGAGTACAAAGATAATGATCCTAGTCATTAACGAAAGACTTCTTCACGCGCTCCAGAGTAAAAGATTCCCACACATTTTCACCCCTCTTAAACCCTGTGACAAAGCGTTGCGGATCCTTAACCAAAGGGCAATCTAAACCATCTGTCAAATGAAAGAAAGCAAAATAAAAATCACAAGAGAAAAGGAACTTGACTCGAGAGGAAAATTCTCATAACTAGAAGTATTCCGTAATTTTCTCAAAAGGGCCTTAGGAAGAGAATCGCCTATAGTGCTCAGAGAATCCATAAAAAATAAATGGTGATGTCTCTAGCCAGGGTCCTTATCAGAAAGTCCCTCTATAACCTTTAGGACAGTTTTCCTATTTGATAAATAATGGAAACAATTTGCATGTTTGATGGTATAAAGCAAGAGAAGGTCTTCGGAGATGAAAGGAATTTTATACTCAACAGTGGGAACATATAAACCCATAACCACCCAAACAAAAGAAGGGCAAAAATGGGATAAAGGCAAGCGCAACCCACCCAAGAATTGGACTAGGATTCACAGGAGCATGGAGAAAAGAGAGCACTTCTCAAAAAGATGGCGTAGGCGCACATGTAACCTTCTAGAACACCTCAGGGGATCAGTCTCTTAGAGCCTCCAAAGTGATGGATGTCACACCCTGTTCTTGCTACCATCGATCCAAAGCCTCTTTCGTAAAAATGGATTTGAGATAAGGACCTCCTACATCCTCTATACCTTTCGGAAGCCTCAGTTTAGCAGAGGCTTTCTTGCGAGAAGAGGGACGTTTAGACCCGCCAGATGAAGAAGCTTTTTCAACTATCAAAACAACACAAAAATAAGAACCAAATCCATCGTTAAGGCATAAAAAAGGTGTTCGCAAGAAGGAGAAGAATGATAAGATTCCTCCGAAGACGCGAAACTAGCAGTGAAATATCCTTGACTAGTGAAATCACTCCAAAAATCATTCATAAAATAGAAATCAAATCCAGAAAGCAAGAACAAAAAATTCTTAACAAAATGAGGATAAGAGAGAGAATACCTTGAGAAAAACTTGTTTGAACCAACAAAGCGTATAAACAAGTAGTGGGAGAGAAAACTTTCAGGAACTCATGATCTTAACCATCGAGAAAATAATTCAAAATATCCAAATCGTCAGAATCATCGCTAATCTCAAAAGGTGAACAAAGTGATATCAAAGTTCCCGCCAAAACTAGAAGCCGATTGAGGCCCAAAAGAAAGAAAAAAGAAATAACGGCCAAAAAAGGCCCAAACATGAAATAAGACTGCATATTAAATGGGTCCGATAAATAGACCGAGAGCTGTGAGATGATGTAAAACAAAAGACTTAATTGCAGGAAGTATAAAACGGGCTAAATCTGCATCCAGTTACTTAACGGATAAAAAACGATCATAATCAAAATAAAGAAAAATCATGACTTCATGCTAAAAAAGAAGAACAAAATAACCAAGTTCAATTAAAGAAAGCCCTTTTGGCCACCAAAAACAAAGTACTATAAAAGAGAAAAAATGGGTCCAAAACCAAAAGAAAAAATAAATACGCGGAATCCTAATCTATGCACTGATCAATTAGCGAGTCAAAACCTCCGCCGAAATCATGATTTGAACCTGAAGGACCAGACCTCGTTGAACTCCATGGAGGACCTTCCACATCCAGATCACAAATGTCAAGTCCGGGATCCCTTACTTATAGAAGAGAGGCATGAGCAGTCAGACACTGCAGCCTCATCTCATTCATGTCTTCTTTGGTGATATCACCACCACGATAGCGGATGTTAGTTTCTAATCGGGCGTCAACAGCCGCAGGGACCTTGGCGTACTCGAACTCTTCAACCTTTTGGTCAAAAATTTCTTTGGATTTTTCTAAGTATCCTAGTATTGCTTCACCACATGCATACGAGCCATGCTCAAAACCTTCTCAATCTCATCCTTCTTTGAGGCAACCAATACTCACTTGTCCTTCTTTAGGTAAGCCACCTACTTAGTAGACAAACTACACTTCACCGTCATGGGTTTCAACTCTTCCTCCAACCTTTTAGCATTTTCAGTCATTTGGGTCAGAGAGACGCTTAGGTCATCAAAAAACAACCATCCCTAGCAAAGGAAGAATGAGGGATCTCAACTTGGCAAAACTTGTATTGCCCAACTAAGGGAGCAACATCTCCAACAATATAAACCAAACAGGTAAGAAACATTTTAAGTAAATATAATGAAAGAAGCAATATCAAAGGTACCAATAAAAAGGGCATACTAAGCCAAGGACGGACATAGTCTCTCGGAATTACATTTTCTCCACGATATCCAAGACAAGCGAGATTGGAAAATACTCAGGAATGACAGATGTCAAATAGCATCCAAAAAATATACCTTGGCGGCGGGCGAGTCAGGTGCTTCCAAAGGTCACTTTTCCTTATTTCGTCTCGCGTCCATACGAGTCCACTTAAAAGAAGGCTCCTCAGCATGGGTCTTCGGCCTTTCAACAGGGGTTTCAGCACCAAAGTCAACAACCTCTTCGTAACAAGGAGAGTCATGGGACCTCCTCGATTAGCCTACATACGATCATCATGCGCAATCCCAGAGTGCAGCGAGGGGCGTAGGAGACCATGCTGAGAACTTGATGAGCGAGAATGAAATTCTAAAGCAAAGGAACAATTAGCACATATACTCAAATAAAAAAGAGCATGATAGAGGTCAACATCAAAATACCTCTATGACGATCTGAACAAGCCGGAGAACAAAATGGAGATGGAGAAGAACCGCCAACCATTAGCACGGAAATAGAAGAGTAAAGGGCACAATGAATCCTCTTAGTAGTGAAAGAATTCCAAGAGCAGTCACCTTTCTTGAACTCTGAAACAATCTTCGCACTCCACAAAGTGTAAAGCTCGATAGTAGCTGATAAACACAAAAAAATGAATTATGAAAACTACATACAAAGGAAAAGAGAATAATGCAAGTGAACTCCCAACCAAGTTCCCAGCCCAACTGAGAAATAACTATATCAAAAAAGCACTCTCCTAGAGTAGAAGAGGATTTGCGAAACCAATTCCCTTTCTCCTTACACTTGTCGTCACGATCCGGAGTACACGTGATCTAGTCCAAAGGAGAAGTACAGAAGCAAGGATAAGTATCACCTTGACGGTTGCACAAGATGACAGACAGAAAGGAAGTAAGGAGTGGGGACTAAGTGGAACTCCCATCTCCTTCACAAGGGTGTAGAGGACCAATGCTTGACGAAGAAAAGAGGGATAAAGTTTGCTAGGAGCGACACGAAGCTCCCATGAACGAAGAAGAATACACTCAGGGGCAGTGAAATATATCCCACAACGGCCTACGGCGGTCATATATGATTCAAACTCCAAAGGAGAACCCAAGATATCAACATCAGAAGAAATGTTGTGGCGAGAGTTGAACTGCTCGAACTCGTGAGGAGATTTTCCCCAACTTCACTTTGGGAAATAGCGGAGGATACACAAAGATGAGCCGGAAGACATCCTTGGAAATTAGGCAATGAATTCGCAAAGAGATGATTCAAAAAGAAAAATAAATAAAAACTTGCCAGAAAAAAGAGAAATAAGGAGAAAGGAGAAGGAATGATTACCTATAAGGACCAACACATGTTAAAGGGTGAGAAAATGATGAAGCGACGGTTACAACCAGCATGAGTATCTAGGAATCCACTAACCCACATGCTTTATATCGACACGCAAGCATCAACATCCGTCAATTGCAAAACTGGAAAAGTTCCAATTTCGAGGCAAATAAAAATAAAAGAAAATGAAATTGAATTGCTTCATTACTCTCCCGCTCTTGAATAAGGAAGTTGGAGGGCTACTGTTGATGGATGGGCTCAAATCACTCAGACCCATTTGAAATGGATTTGATATTAAAGAAGAAATACCCACAGAGAAACCCAAAACCAGGATTGCGGATTGACGTCAGCGCTTGCCAAGAAAGGAAATGTTGACTTCTAAAAAAGAAGGATCGACACGCTGATGAAATATGAAAACAAGATCTCATTGATTCAAGGAGATTGATTGACATAACATAGAGAATGGAGACACCGTCAAATCCAGCGATAATAAAGAAATCAAGATATTTCCAACATATAAAGAATAAGAATATCTATAAATTAAAAAATAAAGAATGAGAACATCAGACCAACACATATACAATCAAAAAAGAACAAGTTAGCCTAAACTTAAGACAAAGAGAGAATTTGGCTCTAAGCAAATATATTCTAGATTCCTTGTATCTATTTGCTGAATTCAATAAAAGCCATCCTAGTTTTGATTGTTTGTGTCTGCATAAACAATCGCCAATGGCGATTGTCTCTCAACCATCCATATAAACCAAAATTAGTAGAGACACCATTGAAAAGGTTATAAATGGATTGATTATCTCCCTAAAGAATGATCTGACGATAGTCTTTAGAACAAGCATGCTGCATAACCATAAAAAGTTCATGAATCCCATCTTATAATGGGGAAGATAGACATTAACCTTTACTATAACTTGCACCAAGAAAAGTGCCAGGATGGCCTCTGTATTTCCAAGCAGCATTAGCCAGAGAGTATTCATCATGAAATCTGCAATCATAATTGAGTTTAACGAAAGTCAATCTTGGTTTTGACCAATGATGTTGAGAAGATGGTGGAGTCACATCAATTGGTGATCTATCTGTGTTGAGGAAATTATTGCATCCAACCTTTCATAAGTGTCCCTTTGAACATATCTACTATCTTTGTGCGATTCCCAGCTTGTTTTGACAAACTAAAAGATTCCTACTTTTCCAGATTCTCCACATAGTCTGTAGACGTAGGTGCCAGTAAAAATTTGATATGGAGCTCTCGAAATGGAATCTAAATAACAGTCAAAGTTTCTCTTCAAAAGACAGAATGAGATCATAGAGTCTCAATAAAGGAATTTGAATTCCTCTCTAAATTGCTTGGACATACGAGAAAGTGAAGAAGAGATGATTAAGAGATTCATCATCAAAGTAGCATCTACAACATGTAGCGATAGGTGTGACGTGAAGAGCTTGAAGATTAGATCCAATAGCCAAAGCTTGAAAAACTAGGAGCCAAGGGATGAACTTTAGTTTTTGAGCTGTTTGTAGTTTCCAGATACTTTGTTTAACATCCAGAGCACCCGATGGCGGAGGAATGTGATGATTACGATCTAGATGTGAGGCTAACCAATGCCCAAAATTGACTATATACTCACCAGTACTTGTATAATGCCAACCAATCATATCCGTAGTAGCAGACAGATTATGTCAAAATTTAAGGATCTCCAAACATCCTCAGCTATGAACAAGAAGCTAAGAAGTTTGACATTCCATCCTTCTGAGCATGGAAGAATAAGGTCTAAAACAAATATCAAATGGCAAGGATCGGAATTCAAAGGTTGTAGAGGGCATGGTGGGTGTACTAGTAGCCACATATCAGACCATATGTTAATATATTTGCCATCACCAATCAAACATCACATACCTTTTTTAACTAAATCTTTACCTACAAGTAATGGTCTCATAAGAAAAGATGGTCGAGTACCAATTTTTGCTTCCATTATGTTTAAATTAGAACAATATCTACCTTTAATAACACAGGAGACCAAACTGGTGGGATTTGTTAGAATTGTCCAAACTTGTTTGCCAAAAAGAGCCCTATTAAATCTCTCAATATCTCGAAAGCCTAATCCTCCTTATCATTTGGCAAACTTAAGTGATTCTAACTTAACCAATGCTTAGACCTGCGATCGCTACTCTTATTTCCACCAAAACTGTGATAGTGCTCGAATTATATATTTACAAACACCAAAAGAAAGTTTGAAACAGTTCAAAGTGTATACTTGAATTACCAAAGCTATAGTTTTAAGCAAAATTTCTTTGCCTGCTTAAGAAAGAAACCAATTTGTCCATCCTTGAGTCTTCTGTTTCAGCTTATCAACAATGTACTGAAAGATCTCTTTCTTATTTCGGCCAAATCTATTCAAGAAAACCTAAATATTTACCAAAACCATCTTCATTGTGTATGTTTAGCATACGTCTCAAACACTTTATTTTCCGATTCACTCTAAAACCAAACATAATGACATATTGTGGAGATTAACAGTCTGACTAGACACACATTCATACTTCTCTAATATATCCTTCAAAGTAATTCAAGATCAAGAGTGAGAATGACAATAGAAAAAACCATCATCTGCAAACAAAAGATGATTAACTGTTGGTCCCTGAGTACTAATCTTCATGCCTTTAAATCGATTGTTAGAGGTTGCTTTTTGTAACATATGGCTCAACAATTCACTGCAAATATTAAAGAGGTCAGTGAGAAGGGATCACCTTGATCTAATCCCCTTCCCGGTTGTATCAGACCTTGTGGAGCTCCATTAATCAAAACTAAGTAAGAAACTGTTACAATACATGTCAATATCCACTTTAACCACAAATCTGAGAAACCTAGGTGAGTCATTGTGTCTCGAAAAAAGTCCCCTTCAAGGCGGTCATAAGCTTTAGAGATGTCTGCCTTGACAGTCGTATATGAATTGGCTTATCGACGACGAGATTTCATCGAATGAAGCATTTCCCGTGCAATCATAACATTGTCCAAAATGTTTCAACTCGGAATGAAGGCTGCTTGTTCTTGGCTGACAATATTAGGGAGGATATTCTTCAATCGTCCACCAAAATCTTACATATGATTTTTTTAGGGAGGATATTCTTCAATCATCCACCAAAATCTTACATATGATTTTGTATATCACATCACACAACGCAATAGGCCAAAAATCACTCATAAAATTCGGAGTTTGAATATTTATGATATGAAAAAAATGAATATGATTAGTACAAGGTTGAATCTCTCTAGTTCTGAAAAAGTTATGAACTTCAGCAAATATATCATCTTTGATATGTGGCCAGAATTATTGGTAAAAGCACTTGTGAAACCATCTGGTCCAGGAGCCCGATCATGTCCAATATCGAACATGGCTCAAGTGATTTCATCATCAGAGATGGGTTTAATCAACTCGGTATTCATGTCTCTAGTAACTCGATGATGTCGTCTCTAAAATACATCCAAATAATAACCTTGTGAATCCTTTGAGCTCTGAAAGAGTTCCAAGAAATATTTTTCGGCTGCAGTCCCAATTGCAATGTCACCTCTACTCACTTCATCATGGAAAATTTCCACTACAAGTATATGGTTTCATACGAGTCGTATTTTAGTCGTGGCATAGAAAAGTTTGTTTTTCTATCACCGTGATTAAGGGAGTTCTACTCTTTAAATGCCAGTATTGTTCCTCTTCACGGTAGGTTTTGTTAAGATCATACCTGATTTTTTGAATCTTTGATGATGACAAGGTGCCTTGAGATAAGGCTACATCCAAGTGAACTTTCAAATTAGAAATCGGTTTTGAAACATTTGTCTGATTTTCCCTTTTCCAATCTCAAATTGATTTCTTGCAAATTTTAATCCGAGAGTTTAGTAAATCAACATGAGGCAAACCATGCCAAGATTCAACTACTGAGTCCAAAAAATCTTCTTTTTCAAAAATAATTTGACTCGATGAATATAGACTCATCCACTTTGGATTGGCCTGTGCACGATTAAGGCAACACCAAACTGTGTGTGAGTTGCGCTTACCAGTCCAAGAAAAGCGATCACCCATAGTTTTTAAATAATTGAGTTCACAAGTATTGCTCAAATCTTCTAAAATCCTTGAAACTCAACTCTGCTCTTGGTGGACCACCTCTTTTCTCATTGTCACCTTTGATTTTATTGAAATCACCAGGGACAATCCAAGGTGTATGTCGAGTTATGGAAATACAATCAAGCTTCTCCCAAAGGTAATTCCTACAACTTGCAATCGGCAAACCATACACCAGAGACAAATTAAACAAAAATCCATTACTCTGAACATTAAAATCGATGAGATTTGAAGACTAAAAACCAATTGACACTGAAACTAAATTCTTCCAAAATATAGCTAAACCTCCACTTATATCTTTTGGAGGGACTGTTACACACCTATCATAGCCTAAATCATCACAAACTTCTTGAATAAAAGGGTCTTTCTGCTTGGTTTCCATCAGTCATGTCATGTTTGATAGATACCTTTGACATATCTCCTTATAGCGTCAAACTGTCAGGTCAATGCCAAGACTTTAATAGTTCCAACAAGCTGTAATCATGGTTGATTTGGGTGTTTTAGGTGCCATCAAAACTTGAATCTTGTTGATGCCTTACGCACTTGAAGAAAAGCCTCTCTCAGAGAAAATTTCACGGTTGTGCATTTACAGTGGGATGAAATCTGCCGCAATAAAGACAATTTGCGCTTCATGTTAGATGAAGAGCCTCTATCTGCATCTATAGGCTAAGAGAAAGTATTATTACCTGCATCAGTACATTGAACTGCACGAGACAAATGTTGTTGGTTATGATCGTGATTATGTGTTGGAGATTGAAAAGCCATATCTAGTTCTTCATCAACAACATTAGCTCAATTTGATCATGTGTCAGATGAAAGGTCATGAATCCTAACGCCATTAGTATGTTTTTGCAAAGGCTCCTCGTCATTATCATTGTCACTTCCATATGAAGGTTTTGTACCACCATTGTTGATTACATAGGCTCTTGTATCATGTGTCAAAAGACAACATGCTTCACAAAATCTACAGAGCTTCTCGTAGCGGAGATGAAGCAGAGTATTCACTCCCACTGTGAAATGAAAGTAACATTGAAATATCAGAGGTTGGCAGATGTTCTAATTAAATAACACCCGAACAAGTTAGACCCTTGCAGGAGTCTCTATAGAGTAATCAATGTTGAGAAGGAGGCCAATGCTTTTCGATATGGAGAGCAAGCTATATCTAGTTCTTCATCAACAACATTAGCTCAATTTGATCATGTGTCAGATGAAAGGTCATGAATCCTAACGCCATTAGTATGTTTTTGCAAAGGCTCCTCGTCATTATCATTGTCACTTCCATATGAAGGTTTTGTACCACCATTGTTGATTACATAGGCTCTTGTATCATGTGTCAAAAGACAACATGCTTCACAAAACCTACAGAGCTTCTCGTAGCGGAGATGAAGCAGAGTATTCACTCCCACTGTGAAATGAAAGTAACATTGAAATATCAGAGGTTGGCAGATGTTCTAATTAAATAACACCCGAACAAGTTAGACCCTTGCAGGAGTCTCTATAGAGTAATCAATGTTGAGAAGGAGGCCAATGCTTTTCGATATGGAGAGCAAGCTGTCGATTTAGAAACTCCAGAGGGATTCCTATAATTTTCCCCTAAAGAAGAATGTAGTTGAGCATATAAGGATTCATTGCCGAATACCAACGTTGTAAGACCAACATATGGTCTTCAAAGGCCCAAGAACCACGTTTAAGGACTGTCTCCATTGATTCTTCAGTTCAGAAGAGATACTAGAAATTACCATTGTCAACCAAACGACCATGGACCAAGCCTTCATGTCCCCAAATACAAGTGAGAACCACAATAATATATCAAATGTTTTGTCAGCAAGGCATAGTAGTTCGACCAATGATAACAAAATGGTTTGCATTTGCATCCCACATAACAACATCGACATGAAGAGGAAAAGGAGCAACCAAAGATCCTAGGTCCAAGTATTGAAAAACACGGCACAAATTGTTTGCCATTGTGAAGAGGAAGTGTTTGAAACGAATGAAAACATGATCATTTCGTAAGTAGAGAGTAATGATGAAGAATCAATAGAGAGCATTGAATAAGTATATAAGGATTCATCCCCATGAACATCATGGTGGGAGAAGCATTACATTGTTACATTGAAATGTGGGTATTCTCACCAACAAACGTCGGAGCGAAAAGCCACCCACATCATCAGTGACGAACCAAGTAACCATCACTGAAGGACGATTAATCACATAACAAATCCAAATCGCCATAAAATCGCCAACATAACCGTTTGAAAATTAACATCTATATATAAAAGAGTTGTATAATAGTGAAATTTTTTGAATCCACAAATCTTGCACCTGATTCTATCCAATTTTAATCTTTATTTTTCTTGCTGAATATACTAAATTTACTTTATCTTGAAGTGATTTAACATATATTAAGTCTATGTACATTGTTTTTTTATTCAACATCCTCCTGTAACTAGTTTAATATCCAACATAATTTTTCTCTCTTCCATGTCATTACACAACACATATCATTATATTTATAATTAAATTTTGTATCCAATTAAGATATGACACATAATCTAGTTTTCTCTCATCTATTTTGATTTAATATGTTGAACTTTTCAACATGGTTGAATCTATGTCATATTCGACATGTTGTTCAACAACTCATTATATGAGTTAAGATGTAAGTAGCTAACATGTGCGATTTATAAATTTAATTGTTATATAAACTATATAATATATTTTAAATATATATATATATATATTATGTTATATTTGAACATGGTATTGTATATTAATCTATTAGACTACTTACAAATAGAGGTATTTCAAAAACATTTCAACTATTGAATATATGCAATGGTGTGTTGAGGAGGTATTGAAGATGATGTGGACTAATAAGGTATTGAATCTATTCAATTAGTTGAATGATGAAAGAAGAAGAGAGGAAACCAAAATAACAACTTCTTTTACAGATTATAAAAATTAAATATATATTAAAGTATTAGGTGGAAGAGAGAGAGGAGATAAGGTAAAATACTAAAATATAGAAATTAGTTTGTTAAATTTTAACCTCCATTGTACATAAGCCTTATAGTAATTTTAGTTTAGTTATAAACAATATTTCTATTTATAAAAATATCTGAAAACGTTAATTTTAATTTTAAGTAGAGCTAATAAGGTGAAAAACAATGAATTATTCCAAAACATATTATCTAATAATACAATTATCTTATTTGCTAAAATAATAATGAGATTTTGAGATAAATACCAAAATATCTTTGTTGTTGACACTTGTTTGAAAAGAGAGAGAAGGAGGACAACACATTAAACACAAAGACATCGCAAATATTTATTACCTATTAACACATACATTACATGAGTATCACATATATTATCCACTAATTCATATATTATGTGTTAACACATATATTATAAGACTAGCTTATATATAACTTGTGAATACATTTCTTATCTGAAAAACACATAGTTGATTAGCACATGTGTTGTATGTTAATACACATATTATCCGTTAGCACATGTATTATCCACTAACTCATATCTTATCAAATTAACATATTTGATTACACATATGTTATATGTTTAACACATATATTATATGAGTAACACATATGTTATATGTCAACACATTTATTTTCTGTTAACAACTTAATATCTGATAAAAACATATTTGATTCAAATATGTTGTGCATTGCGACATATATTATTTGGCTAACACATATATTACTTGTTAATACATTTATTATCTATTATATATATATATATATATATTTTAAAAAATATTTCTTTCTTTTCCTTTGAAATCCCAACAAAATCAAAGCAAAGATTTGTCATGGAGATCAAGATTTAAATGTTCCACAAATCTCAATCAGGCATTCTGGTAGTGTTTTTCATGTGGGAGTTATCTTGGCCGGTCATAGTGTAGGTTAGATTCATTGAGAGACTTGGTTCGCGGGTTCAAGAAGCTTTGTTGTGATCTCAGTTTTGCCGTCACATCATCGTCACCACCATCACCGACCACTCCACCATCACCATATATAATATCTCTATTTGTTATAAAACTTTTGTGTTTAACTCAACTGGGCATAAAATTAAGAATAGAAAGAAAAACAGAAAATTAACTTTTCCAAAAAGAAAGAAAAAAGAATATAAAGACGAGAGATGTCCATGGAGGAGAGATGAAGATGAAGAATAAAAGATATGGATAAAAGATTTAAAAAAAAATTGCAATAGTAAGCTAAGGTTTTGGCTATTGTCATATACCTAATTAAGTTAAAATTATTATTGAGTGCAATTTCTCCTTTTTAGTACATTACTCGACTTTTTCAGCAATAATCTATAAATTGTTAACAGTTTCTAATTATCCAGATTCTTTATAATGAATTCAATGATTTTTTCAAAATACATAATTATTTATATTTGTTTTTGAACATATTCAATCTAAAGAACTAAACTATCATTCATGTTTTCTTTTTGATTTATGCATATCTTACATTATGTGAGGAAGAAAAAAAATAATTTGCTCTCTAAGAGTTAGAGAGGATTTTAAGAAACAATGATATCTATTTATCAGCATTTCCATCTATATCTCTGCCACATGCAACAAGTCTTAATAAATTGAATGTCCTCATTTTTATGAAAAATTATAATCTTATTTACTTGAAAGAAAAATATACTAAATGGATAAGGATGCTAACCTCAGAACAAAAGAAGATATATGATGAGATCATTGTGGTTGTGTTAAATGATAGAGGTGAAGTATTTTTTTGTTTATGGTTTTTGAGGTACTGGAAAAAAATTTATTTAGAAAACACTTTCAATTGCAATTTGATTCTAGAAGAACAATTGTTTTTAATGTTGCATCAAGTGAAATTGAATCTCTTTTGTTAGAAGGTGAAAGAACAACTCATTCTAGGTTTGGAATACATATAAATCTTGATGAGTGTTTGACATGTTCGATAAAGTCGAGCTCTGATTTTGATAATTTAGTAAAAAAAGCATAATTGATTATATGAGACGAAGCTCCCATGATGAGAACATATTCTTTTGAATACTTGGATAAAAGTTTTTGTGACATAATGGGAATTTTAGAGAACAAACCTTTTGGTGGAAAGATTATTATATCTCAAGATGATTCCAAATAGGTTCCACCTATAATCAATAATGCTAGAAGAGCATAATTAGTCATGGCTTCACTAAATTTTTCATATCTTTGGGATTATTTTAGAGATTTAAGGTTGAAAAAATATATATATCTTTCCTCTGACCGTTTGGGTATTCAGGAAGCAAATAAAAGAATTCTCTAAATGGATTTTAGATGTTGGTGATGGAAAAATTGCAGAGACCAATGATGGAAAAGAAGCTATGATAAATTTTTTTGAAGAGTTCATTATTATAGAGGAAAATTATTGTAACGCCCTTACAACCACTTTAATGATTTTCACGTCCTTTCCCAGTCTGTGGGCCCACTTTATGGCCTGACGGTCGATAAGCTACGTCTCGGAGGCTTTAAATACTTGTTTACCGATCCTACAAATCACCACATAATTTTTCCTGTATTTTGTCCTCACTCACATGACCTTTCAACTACTCCAGCTCAAGCATGCTTAACCTTGGAGTTCTCTCTCGACAAGTGACCGGAAAGATAAGTGCACTTTGCTGACATAGGTAACCAAATCAGTTCTTCTGAACCTCTCCGCATGCACCACCATTACCATATATCCTCAAAACAGAGTGTTAGAGTTCAACCTCACTAACAAATTGCAACACCTTTGTTGCGTACCAAAGAGCTCACATTACTTTTGATATACATGGACAAAGAGCTCATATTACCTTTATCTATGATGAACCAAACCAAAGTTTTAGAGACTAAGTTTGGGAAAGACTTAACAATATTTGGTATTGTACGTGACTCTCCCTAGCTGGTAACAAGAGATTTCAATGAATTATCTGCCAACCATGAGAAACAAAAGGGAATGTTACGCCCAACGTCCTCGTTTTTATCATTCAATTAGATGCTACACAATTGTGGACTGATAGAATTTCCTAATATAGGAAACTCATGGTCATGGAGAGGGGTTAGATATAATAATATTGTTTGTTGTAAGCTAAATAAAGCGTATGGTAACGAATTATTGCATAATTTATTCTCACACCCAGAGACAGAGTATTTGGACATGATAGGATCTGATAGTAGACCTATGGTAAGCAGATTTAGTGACCAAATTTTCAAAAGGAAACATCAATTCATTTTTGATAGATGATGGATTGATAGAGACGGGCTCAAGAAATCGATAGAAAAGGGTTGGAAAGGTGTATCTTGTCGTCCTCGAGTATCAATTATTAAGAGAACGGAGAATTGCCGACGGGAAATTTCCTACAGGCTAAGCAAAACTATTCCTTTTGGAAAACAAACAATTATGAGACTCTAGAAAAAATTAGAAACTCTTCATAATGATAATACTTCATCTTCTGATGAAATTTTAGAGATTAAATCAGACCTCAAAAAGGCATATGTTGACAAAGAATTTATTGGAAACAAAAAAGCTGAAATAAATGGCTAATGGAAGGTAATGAAAATACAAGATTTTATCATGCACAAACAAAACAAAGACGAGCAAACTATAGAATTATTGGTCTACAAGATATTTATCGTAAATGGCTCTCCAAAGAATTCAAAATTATTGGGTATGCCGAGAGATACTTTACCGAGTTATTCTTATCAAATGGGGAGATTATCGATAGCAATATGCTAGCTGAAATTAACCCAATTATTACCGAGTCTAACAATAACTTACTTATTCGAGAAATATCAAAAGAAAAAATTAAAAAAAGCTTTATTTATGATGGATCCCGGTAAAACACTAGGACCATATGATATAACAATGCTATTTTTCCAAAACTCTTGGGACGTGGTCAAATGGGATCTAATTAACCTAGTGAATGATTTCCCAGAAACAGGATCCTTTGATAGTGGATTAAATGAGACAAACATATGTCTTATCTCGAAGTTCTCAAGGCCTAACAAAATAGCAGAATTCTGTCCCATTAGCCTTTTCAATGTGGGATGCAAGCTTATCTCAAAGGTGTTATGCATTAGATTAAAGAAAATTCTACCAAAATTGATTTCAGAAACTCAAACTCAGTAGGCCTTTGTCTCATGCAGATTGATTTCTGATAATATTATAATTGCCCAAGAAATGTTTCTGCTCTCCGTACAAAAAAAGCAATTAAAAGAAAGTACATGGCAATTACGACAGACATGAGCATACTCTGTGTAGAATACTCTGTTCTACTAAATGGTGCCCCAAGTGGGAAGATATCCCGAGGAGAGGTCGTTGCCGAGGTGTTCCCCTATCCCCATATATTTTTATATTATGTACTAGAGTTTTAGTATCAAAATTAAGGAAAGCAAAATATGACAAGCTAATCTTTGGTATTATTATTGCTAGAGGGAGTCCGACAATTTCCCATTTACTATTTGCTGATGATAACATTTTTCTGTGAAACAAATCAAGAAGAGGCTTAACATATTCTTAACATTCTGAAAGAATACGAGAGGGTGTCTGGTCAACAGATCAGTTTTGACAAATCATCGATTCAGTTTACCACTCTTTCCCCGAAATAGATAAAAAAGAGATACACCAAATTTTGAACATTAACCAAATAGGAGGAATGGATACTTATTGGGGTCTCCCACAAAGTATTGGGGGAGCAAAAACAAAAGTTTTTGCCTTTGTTTGCAAAAAAGTATTAGAACGGATTAATAATTGGACTTCTAAATTCTTCTCTAAAAAAGGAAAGGAAGTCTGAATCAAATATGTTCTCCCAACATTATTGACATAGTTATGCCCTATTTTAGACTTCCAAAGTCGATAATTAAGAAATTGAATGATGCTATTGCAGTTTAACGATGCTATTTTCTGGTGGACTACTGCTAAAGGTGTTCATTGGAAAAAATGCAAAAAATTATGTATTCCTAAACAAGAAATTGGTTTAGGTTTTTGAGCATTAGAGGAATTTAATACAAATTTTTGGCTAAACAAATGTGGACATTATTAGATTATCTAGAGTCATTATTTGCTAGAGTAATGGAATGTAGATATTATAAGAATCAGTTATCCTATGCATCCGATAAATACATCATCCTCATCGTATGGTTGGAGAAGTATCTATTTGCCTCACTAATTAGTTAGAAAGGGTATGGTCCGTAAAATTGGTGATGGAAAATCAATTAATGTTTGGAAAGACCCATGGATTACAAATATTATTTCATCTCCGACAATAAAGATAGGACCTAAGATTTAGCATTATCTCACTATAGACCAATTTATTGATACAATTGCAGAGAGGTATTACTATGAAAATTTCTTGACCTGTCTAACGTTGAACTTGTCTTGAGGATATACATTTCAAGAAGTATTAGATCACACCACTGGGATTGACATTATACTAAGACAAGTAGATATACGATGAAATTCAGATATTAAACCAAAGAGATATATTCATTACATCTGGTTGGAACCTATGGTACAAATTTTTAAGCACTGCAATCTCGGGTTTGGAAATTGGACTATCCCTCCAAAAGTAAACATTTCATATGGCATGCATTATTTGGATGTACGCTAGTGAAAGAAAGTTTAAGGCATCGGAGTATAAATTGTGATACTCAGTGTAGTTGATGTGGATTCAATGGAGAGAAAATAAATCATGCTCTTCTTGAGTATCCTCCAGCGATCCAAACTTGGGTCCTCTCATGTATTCCTTCCACATTAGATGTGTTTCGAGAAAAATCAATCTAGTATAATCTAGACCACCTTTTCTGGCGCATCCCTGATAATAACACAATTAAGAATTTTCCATGGATCATGTGGCACATATGGAAAGCTCATAATGAAAACTATTTTTCCAGCAAGAATATCGATCCCAAGGATATTTTTGAGAGGCAGAAGATGATGCAATCAATTGGTTCACTACAAGGAAGGTAAAAATTGTAACGCAACAAACCGGGTCAATCAGCTTGTCTTCAGTTTGGTCATCTATGGCTTGCCCAACTATTAGTAATCCAGGCTTCACATGGTTTCAATGTTTTTTTGACGGTTCTTGGAAGGCTACTGATCTCGGCTCTGGTTTGGGGTGGTCTCATTTTCCGGCTCTATTGTCAAAGTTTTCATGGTGTCACGTGGAGTTAGACGGATTCTCTTAGCCTTACATTGTGACGTAGAGGTGGTGTTGTGGGCTATGGAGTGTCTTCTTTTTCTCCACCAGACTGAAGTTGCGATGGCAATAGATTGCGCAAATGTTCTGAAGATATTCTCCTCTTATATTGATTGGCCGGCCTTCAAATCCTATCAGGAGAACTTTACAAGGTTGAGATGTCTTTTTAGATCATTTTCTCTTTATGTAATTCTTTGCATTCTGAACCTAAAAGCACATTCTCTCGCCCGTACTGTAAGAGAGATTGCTAATGGTTCGACTTATCACCATCCTGGTGAGTTAGTAATACATTATTCAACTGACAAAAAATATATCAAATTACTATTTTAGGTTGGTTAATGTCGTGTTAAGTGTACTTTTTTGGGAAATGATCCAATACAACCACGCTAGTATTATTTTAGCGGCAATATGTGCAACAATGAGACATATCCTGTGGTAGACTTTCCAAAGAAGTATGATTGTTTTTGGTGTAGATCATGTCAAACGGATAATGTGTCCTAATCATTGTCTTCAATGTAAATTCACGATATTTATATTATTTTTTTACATATCATATATAGATAACATTTGTTTTGTTTATATATTGTGTTCATGTGATTTTATATTCATTAGTTTCAAGCTGAATTTACAAAAAATGGACAATACTAGGGAAACTAGGTGTATGTTGTTTGATAGTTTTGCTATTAAAGTTATAGGAAATCAAGCAAATAATCTCTTAGATGATCGTTCTGGTGAGGTAATAAAGTTAATTTGTTTTTAGTATTTGTTATTCTTCTTCTTTTATTTTCTTCATCTTACTTACAATATTAAAGTTATGTCTTGCAACATATAGATTGAATATCCTCAAATAATACTTCTTGCAATTAGCAATGTGGTTGAAAATACTTTCCAGTTTGTTTTTTTTGTGGAAAATAAAGATATTGTCAAAGTCCGTGACACAAATAAAGGTGGGAAAGTTTTGGTCTAGCAGTAAACTTGAGTTTCCATCGATCCTCTAAGGCTAATTTGCATATCTACTAAATGTATTATTGGATAATATATTATTAAAACTTATTTAATATATTATTATTTGCCAAAACTACAAAAAAATTAGTGCTTCATATTTAGTTTGGTAGCATACGTTTTGAAAGTTCTATTTTTGGTTAATATTCTGAATAAGGAATTGCATTTAATAAGAGGAACCAATTTTTATGAAATTTATCTTACAATTCACTAAACTTAAAATAAAATAAAAAATATTGTGAGCACGAATACGAAAAGTTTACCAACATTTCAAAATTAGTACCTCTTTTTAGATTCAACTTTATATTTCAGATTTATTTCATTATATGCACTGATTGTTTTAAATAAATATTAACTCCCAACGCAGGTAAAATTTCTCCTAAAAATTAATTAATATTTTTAAAAACAAAATTAAATGTGACAAGATGTGATTTATCTAATTTAAATATAATTTTTGAGAACTAGTAAACCACCACTGTTGAGCAATGATGATTTATGAAGGTTGATGGATTATGTAATAAAAATAATTAAAAAAGTAATTAAGTCTAATAAATTTGTGTTTAATTTTATTTTTAAGATGAACTATTGAGAACGAAAATTAAAATGGATGGCTGAGATATGTTCTAACGCTGTATAAAAGCTATAGGTTAATTTTATATTATAGTTTTTTTGACAAATTTTCCTTTAGTGCATTTAATGCTGATTTCTGATTTATGTTGAAATCTCAATGGCATTGATCATAAATAGGTTGATTTTCGGGGATAGTTTGTAAGTGTACTTTCGCTTTAATATGTAGAGATTCTAATTTAATTTTTGGAAATTCTATTATAAACTTGAATGGTAAATTTATAATAATTTTTATTAAAAACTATTATAAAATTTATTATATAGATTTAGATTGAATTAAAATATTTGTATTTGTGTGATAGTCTACATATGTTTCGTGCTTCTTTTTATCAATTAATATTTAAAATATTAAACTATTACATAATTATTAGTCATGTAACATACTGTTGGAGGAGGATTACTTAGATGCTTTAACTAGAAGGTCGTCGAGGACAGGTGACCTAGTAGTGTTGTCACTTTACAAATCTTCAAGGCACCAGATATCGAACCCCCTACCTGCAGTATAAGGAGGGGAATTAAAAGCCATTAGGCTAGTTGACAAAAAAAAACTAGAAGGTCAAAGAAAACTTGTTGGAGTTATTTGTTGGTACAAGCTTGGGATTCGGATTTTGATCCTTTTCTTGACAAAATAGTCACTATCTAGTGTCGATAAGAGTTGAGAATACCCCTATGAATTTTTTATGATAGGAAAATTCGTATGAGGATTGCGAAAGGACTAGGGAAGCATGTGGGAGTGGATTTGACTACCTTAAACTTTGAATGTACAAGGTTTTCTAGGGTTTGTTGTAGTGAACCTCAACAAATTGATATTTTGTAGACTATGAGGGCTTGTTGAACATGTCCTAGATGTGGTGTGTATGGACATACTGTTCCGCAATGTCTCAAAACTGCATCGAGTAATTAAGCTGCTTTGAGACTGCTTTCATGCTAACTCCAGATGCGAAGATAAGCTACCTTTTAAAGATGAAGTGGCCAGACATAATCATTGTTTCTGCTCACATGGCAGTTTTCACATATATCAATCTTCCTTTTCACTAGAACCAAGCCAATGCATGCTCAATAAGTGTATCTCGTCGCCGCCAAAATTTTTTGGTACTGATTTGTTCCTTTTGCCAAAATTTTGGTAAAGGAGTTAAATGGTCTCATTATGTGTGCCGTGCTAAGTGTCATTTTTCTACCTAGTTGTGAGAAACAGTCGAGAACCAAACCATAATGATCACTATAAACTGTAGGTTGTTGTAGGGATTTTCTAGTTGCTGACGTGAGGCTATACAACTGCTGAGATTTTATATGAGAATATTGTTTCCATAAGGTAGAGATGATTGTTAAGGTTTTGTTATTGGACTGGTGTTTGAGCAATAAATGTGTTGGTGGTCGAGGCCTAGAGAACATTAAATGGACAAAGAAGAGTTAATGGCTAGATAATGATAGCAAATTACTGGTACTATGAAAGTTAAATACAAGTGGGAGTGAAGTGAGTAGTGATCACTATAATGGTTGTTGTAAACTTGTCGAGGTTACCTGTTCATTGGCTTCGTCTGATGCCTGAAGCTATCCTGGTAGTTCTCTATTGATGTAGTCATTAAATCTTTCTTTAGTCACTACACTTTGAGCAATGCACTTGGTCCATTTGTTCTTATTTGCTTTGGTATGAATGAAGGCTACATTGTGGATGTTCTGAAGTATTGCTTGTATAGGTTTTATCCACACTTGTAGTCTAGGCTATAACTGAGGATGTTTTAAAGCTTGTAACATTATGTTACATTCCACCATGATCTCAACTGAACTGATTTGTAGATCTTGTAAACTTTGTAATACCCACTTTAGTCCATCAAAGTCAAGCACACGCTTTGAGCTAGCCCGCGACAATGTTTTCCTAGCATAATGTATGTGCTATCATTCTTCTTATGTAAGATCCATGCGCCTCCATGAAGTGAAAGTCTTTCATTCCAAATAATTTCTAGTAGACTCTGTATTGCTGCTCATTATGCTCTCCTTGATTGTTGTCTATCCTTCTTTTCCTTACTTGATATTGGGTTTGTTGTTGTTTCTCCCACAAGTGAACAATCTTTTGGACTCCTCAATGCTTTCTGAACACACATAGTGCATGTATTGCTCAGTTTATTGTATTACCTTCAAATTACGTTTCTTCCAAATGTTCTATAATAACCACGGAAACATCCTTCGTGTCTCTACTAGTATCAGATTTTCCTTGCTTTTGGTTAGGAGATACAATATATTAGCTGTTAGAGAATGTTCTGAAAATCCTCTTGGTGGTACTGGAAATTTGAAATGCTCCAAATTTGAGTAGCAGGTGGACACTTAAATAGCATATGGTTAATTGATTCCTCTGCTTCTCCACATATTATGCAGTTCTCATTAGAGACAATGTTCCTAATCTTTAGTTGTGATTTAACTGCAATTGCACCTGAAAGTGCTCGCCATATAAACATATTGATATTTGAAGGTGCTTGAATCTCCCATATTTTATTTTTGAGGACAGTTTCATGGTTGCTACGAGCTATTCTTATGGAATTTCCATACTTATTTAAGTGAGCGCTTAGCTAACAACCACTTTTGACTGTGTAGGTCCCTTAAGTATTGTAACTCCAAATCCATGAATCCCTTGCTGTGAAGTCTAGTGAATTGGTGATGATTCTTTGGATGTCAGAGTGGTGAAATATGTCAAGGATTTTATTCATTTGCCGACCTGAAGAATACATTAGCTCAGCAACTTTGAGATCCACCTGGAATATTGATTCTTTACTTAAATGAGGCCGCAGATTTTGATCATGAGTCCAGTAAGTAGTCCACATATAAGTATCTTAACTATTACCAATATATCTTATGAGTCTTTTTTTCAAAAGTTCTATACCATGACTGATACTGCGCCATGCAAAAGAAGGTATTTTCTCTTTCACACTTTGGAGAAAATCTTTGTTATTATAGTATCAAGATTTAAGAACCCTTGCAACCAGGGAGTTTAGGTAATTAAGTAACTTTCATGCTTGCTTGGTAAGAAATCCTGTATTGAGATATTCAACACCTCTAAACACAATCCACCCTCCATTTTTGATTTACAGACTTGATCCCAAGCTACCAATTCTAGTTTTTGCTTATCTCCAGAGCATTCCACCATATGATCTTATTGCTTTGTTTAGCATTCGACTAATTGACTTTGATTTTTATCCAGTTTGAAATAAGTCATGACATATATAGGTAAATCTAGAGAAATGGTTTTAAGCATTATTTCTTTACCTTCCAAGGAGAGTGTTTTGGTGTACCAGTTAGATGTCCGCTTAGCCAAATTCTTTGATATGAGTTGGAAAATGTGCTTTTTAGAACCTTGAAAGCATTCAGGGAGACCTAGATATTTATTCATTCCTTGACTCGTGTGTATACTGAGATTGAAACTGATTCTTGTTTTGGTTTTAGCATTTATATTGGCTCCAAATATTATTGCAGATTTGCTGAGGTTAATAGATTGACCTGAGACCTCTTCATATGTTTGGAGACAGTTTTCAAGGTAGTGGCGTCTTCTATAGTTGCTTTGCAAATGAATAGGTTATCATCTGCGTATAGAAAGTGGTGAATGATTGGACCCGTGTTGTGAAATTTTAGGCTAGTGAGTTGTGAATTCCTTTCTTCCTCTGCAAGTTTGCTAATGAGACCTTATGTGCATTGTATAAAAAGGTAAGGAGAGAGAGGATCTCCCTGTCTTATTCTCCTTTGTTGCTGAATCAATCTATGAGCCTGCCCATTAACCAATACTGAAAAGGAAACTGAGAGAATACAAAACATTACTAATTGGATCTATTTTTCCTCAAATGCGGGTTTAGTCAACACTTGCTCTATATATACCCATCAAGTCTGTCATTGTCCTTGGAGACATCTGTTTTGACTGCCATGTAATTTGTTTGTCCTTTCTTATTTGTTTGTAAATGGTCGGGTACTTCATGAGCAATAAGAATGTTGTATGATATAAACTTGCCTGAAACAAAAGCTCCCTGAGTTTCTGAGATAATTTCTGGTAACAAAGGTTGTAACCTACGAGTGATGATTTTAGACACAATTTTGTAGAGTGTGAAGCATAAGCTTATGGGTCTGTATTCCACCATTTGAGTTGCATTCCCAGTTTTGGGTATGAGACTTAGATATTTGTAATTCCACTCTTTTGGGAATTTCCCAGTAGTAAGAGCCTGTTGTACCTCCTCTATTATGTGTTTCTCGATTGTATTCCAATAAGTTTAAAAGAAACATACCATCATTCCATCTGGTCCAAGAGCATTGTCTCATTTGATACTGAATGCTTGGTTGAATGCTTTTGTCATTCTAGACCATTTATTGGGTTTGTTGTTTTGAATAAATTCCAAAAATACTCTGCTACTATTGATCCTTTAGATCCTTCCAATTACACTTTTGTGAAAGAAACTTGTGTTTATATCTCCTTCCATCAGCCACTTGTCTTTAGATTTTTGTTTCCAGAACAATTCTTCGTCTTTAAATTGTTTCTCCAATTCTACCTTGATGGAATTGATTTTGTGGCTATCTGGTTGTCATTTGTTAACCTCTTCTTCTAGTCCTGTTATGAGATTTCCAATGTTCAGAGCAGAGTTTGTGGAAGTACATTTTTTCCACTTTATTATTTCTCTATGGCAGCTGATGATTTTGTCATAAGTCAGAATTCTCTTCACATTTTTTACCCCATTCCATCCATCTGCAATCACCTTATCAAAAAAAATTTTGGTCATCCATCTTTTATCAAAGAAAATCTTTTAGCAAACGTTTGGTGATCTGGTGCAAATATGGTAAATATTAGTCTATGATCTGAACCCAACATATCCATATATGTGGTTGAGGTTCTAGGAAAAAAGCATGTGACATTTAGAGTTCCCAAAAGCTATATTCAGTCTAATTTGTACCCATGTGTTTTCTTGTTGCCAACCCAAAAGCATAAGGGACTAGTACTAGGGAATTTTTTCATACCGCATTCTCTAATAAGTTTTCTTAGGTGGCAAAATGAGTTTTGTGGTCGTGGTGGTCCTGCCAGTTTCTCTTCATTTCCTAGAAGTTTATTAAAGTCTCTTATCAACATAGAGGCTGATATTAATCAAACCTACTTGCTCCCAAACTTGTCTCCTAAGGTGTTCAGCTAGATGTCCATAAATAAAGGTTGCATTGATCTGTAGTTTACCTATCCTGATTTTTGTATCTATAACATTGCAATTTGCTGAATTCACCCTTAAATCCTCCTTGTTTTCCAAAATATTATCAATCACATTAACAATAAGTGAGTTATCAAAACCCATCCAACGTTATATTGATTCTACATAGTCTTTATTGTTTTTTTATTTCCATGAGGAACAAGTACTCAGGAAATAACTTTTTGCGTATTTTTTTTAGACATCAAACTGTCAGGGTGCTCCTCAATCCCTGACAGTTCCAACTGAGTATATTCATTATGATTGGGTGGCTTCAGGATACCCACCACACCTTGAGAGGGGTTTTCTACTATATCTTTTGTCTTTGTTCCTCATGTACCTTGTGTTTTATGCTTTTTTGAACCGAAGTTTCCTCGGTATTAGAGGTAGAGTTTGTGTAAGTGATCATGTTCCTTATAGAGCCTTGGGTACTATCTTCTTTAGTTCTTGTGAGTCTTTTGAGATGATAAGTTTGTTTTATATCAGTTTTCATTTTGTTGTAACCATGAAAACCATCATGTTCCATTGGGATGATACTCATTCTCATTTCCTCGTTGGAATTTTCATTGATTGAGTCTTATATTTCAAAAATAAATGATGATTTGGTTGAGTGATCATCCTAGTAATATCATTGCTTGTTTTTTTGGAGTCTTCCTAATTCATACTAGCTACCTTCTCTAGGCCTGGAGATATACTGTCTGGAACCTCTCCTAGCTTACTCTTTGTGCCTTTTGTGCAAATTATTGTCTCTTTGGTCATTGAGGTTCCTCTCTTAGCTTCCTCAACCCTTTGTTTTATGCGATTTGAAATGTGACTACCTGGTATTGTATTGACATCGTTCTCTTCTTGTGGTGTTGGCTCATTTTTATCCTCATGTTTGTTCATTACATAAGTACTATCTTTCTTTGCTGGGGAGTTTGGAGGTGATTATATTGTTAGCAAAGGGTATCTTGCTTTCTCGTGAGTTAATCTATGATAATAAAAGCATGATTTCCCAACCCTTTCAAACTCAAAGTTGACTTTGATTACTTTGCCTTCTAGAAAGTGAAATACCTTGCTTGGTCTCAGTGTCTCCTTATATCATATAAGATCTTAACTCTAATGTACTCATGCAGCGCCAATCAAAACTCAACTCACTTGAATAATGCTTCGTTTTTAATTATGTGATCTTCATAGTTTTGGGTTTCTGCACAGCGTTAAAAGTCTGTAATCTCTTGTTATTGGGATTGACTTCAATCTAGTATTCTTCCGATTTGGAATTGGATTCCCATATGATTCCTTCCCTTGAAGCAAAACCAATCGTGTTGCTTTCGTTTTTAATTATTCGCCCTCGTCTTCCTTGATTCGTATTTATACAATTTTGCTGATGCTGATTAGGGAGAACACATCTGAACAACTACACATTGAATCCGTAATTTTTACTAAAGTTTTAGTCTTTATATTTTGCTAAGTATTGGAAGAACTGTGATGAGTCAATTTGCAGACCTGTAATAATAGCAGTGATGATCGCATTTCATTATGAACATCTAAGGGACGAAGTTCTTCGTCATTGGATCTGATTTAAAGGAATTATGTTTTCTAATCATTACTAATGAAGTTTTGTTGTGGATGATGAGCACAAATATGAAAAAAACAGTTATCCCTGGCTGAGGATTAGTTCCGTTGATTACTCTTACGTAATCAGACACAACATGTACCTGGTCATGTCTGATTTTTCACGTTGTTGATCTATTTGAGGCCAATAATAATGATAGATTTGAGTGTCATTTGAATGCTATCGTAAGTAAAACGACAATAGATACACGCAGCTCCAATCTTAATCACTTGTACGTCTATGATTTTGATGTTAATAAAAGGCTATAATTTGATTCAAGTATTGTACATCTTTAGCTATAAGCAAGAGTGCAGGACCCATTAATTACTATCCAATCTTGAGCATTAATTTTCCATTGGAAGAATTAGTAGTAGTGCATAATTAATTGTTTGCGAAATGTGTAGCCTTGTTCTCGTGTAAGTCTTGTTACTGCTGTTGTAGTAAAGCAAAACAAGTTTAATGACATAGGAAACAGAGAGAATTTAAGTCATGTTACATTGTTAAATTTCACATCAACTACAAAAACATTATTACATATAGCACCTTGATTGTTTACTATTTTTGTTTTCAATGAATATTATTCTTTTAGAGCAAAATTGTCCCTTATATACCTTTTAAGTTTAAAATTGTCTACTATATACCTTTTCAAAACATTGTCAAAAATATATCTTTTGGGAGATATTATCAACATTTTTGTATCTCGTGGACAGTAATTCATCTCTGATGAACATATATAATGAATTATGCGCTATACATGTCTGTCGGAGACAAAATACTGCACACATGAGACCAAAATATTGATAATATCCCGCAAAAAATATATTTTGACAAAATTTTGAAAAATATATATTATAGAATTTTTTAAACTCAAAAGGCATATAGGAAACAACAATCTTTTTCTTTTATCTTGGTCCTAGTGGAGTGGCAGCAACGTTTGTAAAAGCACGGCTTGCTGTATTTCATAACACTTGCTTGATTTGTGGGAACATGTTCGAAGCCTACCAAAATGAATTTGGTGATTACGAGATAGTGGTATACAATGTTATATCAGTTTTTTTATCACTCCAATGATTCAACACGGTGTTTCCTATGCCGGCCTCAGTATGACTGTATAAGTTTTTAATTAGTGAAATCAAAAATGTAGTTTGTAGTTTATTTTCCCACATCAAAACAAGATTTCATTGATAATTAATCAGTTACAACCTAGTGTATTTCTCCATAATATGGATACAAGTCATTTATGTGCAAAACAATTAATGTAAGCATAATACATATTATTGAAATATAATCTAGGCATGGGCAAAATACTCAAAACCAAAACCAATCTAAAATAATAGATATCGGATTGTATTTGAATCCAAAAAAAATATCGGTGGGTATTATTCGTCTATACCCATGGGTATCAGGTAATACTCGGAACCAAACTGATACATGAATTGTTACCCAACTGCTTGGAATACATATAGTTATATATAGGATTTTAGGGTAATTTTTTGTAAACAATTAGGGTATATAGATATTTTTGAATATTTGAGTATTTTGGGTAAATAATTATATTTCAGATATGAAATACTCGAATATATAGTGGAGCTAAAAAACATTTTTAATATCTATACCCGAACCGAACAGGAACCAACCCAAACTCAAACCAATATACATGTGGTTTCTAAATAAGTATAAAAATTTTATACTCGAAAGGCTCGGACCCCTTACCCAAAACCGACATGAATACTCGAATGCCCAAAACTAATAGAATCAGTATGGTGGTTTTCTGCTTGATGAATGAACTTGAAGCAAGATTTCAAAAAACTTGTATTTTTTTTGCAGTTTCTTGGAAGTGAAAGCCCATAGACGAGGCCACTCATTTGGATCATGAATCGCCTCTACAAGAAAAGAAGAATCATATTTAAAGCATATCTTCTCAAACCCCAACATATCAATACAATTCATAGCCAAGGATATAGCTGAAGTTTCAGCCTCAAGGCAAAAAACAAACTTGGCCATCCCTAAGAATCTTGCCCACACCACAAATGTCAAAGGATGGGTTTCAAGTTAAACTCAAATTACATTTAAAGGAACCAGTTGTTGATGCAAATTATGTCATTCACTATAGTCCTCTAAGGTTCTTCCAAACTAAAAACGATAACAACGATTTGAGGTTCTCAATCAAGGCAGAAAGCAAGAAACCTATCCAGCTAGGAGGAAAGCAAATCAAGCTATGGAGACCAATCAGACACTTGGATGCTGAATTATCAGTCTTACCACTTGTATCGATAGACCCACTTGAATTGAATAATAGTCATAGATGCATTAGGTCGGTCTTCAGAAAAAATAATATAGTCCGAACCTTCCAAATCTCCAAATCACCCATGGAAATATTTTAAACTTCTCATTATATTCAATAGATTTGTACTCATCGTCAGAAAAAAGACAAGTTGCAAAGTTTGTTAATATAGATTGACATGAATATGGATAAAACATCTTGATGAGAGGTGATAAGGCCTAAAAAAGTCTTGCGAAGAGACACCAGAATAAGATATGATTAGTATCTCCGTCCTTCGCCCACAGATCCATATCTTTAAACATGTCCATTTTTTTGGATAAATTCTTTGCAACCACAAGACTGTTAGACAAACATTTTTACATAAATTTTTTAAATCTTTGGACTTGTATCACACCTCCATAACTTACCAAAGACTCCATTGTGGTTTGGTTTCACAACACATTTATCTTCTTTCGTTTGGTCTTGTGCAATCACAACCAATAACTGGACTAGACTGAATAATGGTTGTTATTTTGTATATCCATCAATAACCATATTTAGATGCTATAATATTAAGTTTACATTGGAGGATGAAATTAACTTCTTCCTTTAGGAAAAAGCGTCTTAAATTTCTTAGATCTTATTCAGCCGATCCAAATTCCTTAAGATCAGAGATGTCAAATTTGTATATACCACTCGGATTCATCAATGAAGTTGGCGAGGTGCTTCAGTTGGTAACCAGGACTCCTTTAGGATGTTCAATTTGGCACTGCTTCCTAAATCCCAACTTGATCAGATTTTGAGTTTTCTTGATGCTTCTCCAAGCAAATGAGGGCCTAGTTCCAATATCGGTGAACAAGGGAGAGAAATTTGGGATACATTTACCTTGGTAAATTTGTACCAGCAAGGAGTCCAGATTCTTCATCAATCTCAATACATCCCTCCGATTTTGGCTTACATGATTGATCCCAAGAATTTTTTTTAAAAATCTCATTTATTTTTGTCACCATTCTTCCACCAAAAATTACTCATTAAGGAATCAATACTTTTGCATAAGGCCTTAGTGATTTAAAACCACGACATAATATAAGTTGGAAGAGCGAGAGCAACAACCTTAATAATTATCTTTATTTCGCCTTGAGAAAGATATTTTGTTGTTCAACAACTTCTACTTTTGAGATACTCTATCTTCAATGAACTTTAAAGTCTAGATTTTGAAGCCAATGAAAACTTCATATAGACCTAGATAGATACTCTCACCACATTCATTCACAACACCTGAAATTTCTATAAAGCTTTTCCTTCTTTTAGTGGGTACCTTACTTCCATAAAAATACTTGATTTGTTCACATAAATCTTCTACCCCTATCTTTCTTTATATTATTAAAGAATTTGAAGGATTTTATCAACTTCACCACAAAAAAAAAATTATCATCAACGAAAAACAAGTGCGTCATTGACTGAGCAGATCGAGCAATAAGCAATATTGAAATTTCATTATTCATCTCCGCTTGACTTAGTCTAATCACTAATGCTTCAATGCATATAATGAAGAGAAACGAAGAGAGGGGATCACCTTAACGAACCCCCTTGGAATAAATGATATGTCCCATGGCATGCCTATTGGTTAAAACCTTATATGAGACTATCTAGATACAAAGCATGATGCGCTCAATAAATATCTTTTCAAATCCAAGAAGCCGCATCACACTTTCTATAAAAGGCCACTCCAAACGACCAAAATCTTTCATCATGTAAGCCTTGATGTACATAATCCGCTAAAACTCTGTAATTAGTGCGCATAGCATGTAATAATTCATGAGCTGTAAGAATGTTACCCGAGATCAAGCAGAATTTAACAAAAGCCAATTGAGCCTCGGATCTGACCTTAAGTGGAACCAATTTCAATCTTGTTGAAACGGCCTTAGAGATAATTTTATATGCAAAATTACATATATTGATTGGTTGAAAACTCACTCATTCTTCTCGGGTTATTTTTCTTAGGGATGAGAATGATGTTGGTGATGTTTAGTCACTTGACCAGTTTTTCTTCCTTCCAGATTTCATTCACCAAATTCATAACATCAGCTTTGATTCCTACTGAATTTGGTAAGAGGAACCCGAGAAGTCATCATGACCATAGCACTTAATTGGGTCCATGCTAAAAATTTCCTTATGCACATCCTTCTCTATGAAATCTTAAAGTAACTCCGAATTTTGATGGGAAATTTCATACATAAATACCAACAAAAAACAAGTCAGACTCCAAAAGACTGAGTCCCAACACACTGAGGCAAATAAACCTGCAAAATACTTTTGAGCTTTCCTTCCTATATCATCATCGGAGTAGCAAAGCATCTTATTCTCCTCATCCAAAATATAGTGGATTAAATAATTCGATCTTTTTTGCTTAAGAAGAAAGATTTGAAAATAAATTTCATCGATATCATCGATCTCATAAGTATCATACCAAAATTACTAACTGAAAAAACTTTTTTTCTATCGCCTTCATCTAGCCAATGAACTCCATTTTTATTTCCTCCTTTTTCTAAGATGTTTGCAACTATGCGTTAAGCTCTTGCAACAAATAGCTAGTACAATTTTGGTCATGAAAAAAAAGATCTGTTTTTAAGATTCTCAATATTCTTTGCAGAATTTGATCTCAATCTTCCTTTCCAAACCGCTAAATCCTTCTTATAATTGGCCATTTTTAAGCAAAAATCAAAGGGTTTGCTGGCCTAAGGACTCCATTCCTTCATAAATACATCCACAAATCCATCTTTTTGACTCATATATTATCAAAGTGAAACAGACCAGAATGAGAAATTTTCACACCAAGGCAATCAATGAAAATTGGTGAGTGATCAGAGTAAATTCTTGGAAATATAATGATTTTGCATATGAGAAAATTTGATGCCAATTTATATTAGCAGTTCGGATTAAAAAATCCAAGTAACTCACAAACATGTTCAATATAGTCCCTTTTATTTTTTGTCTCACTAAGGAATTAACATTTGGAAGATTGTGACCAACCAAATCTCTTAGGTATCAAACTGTTTGAATATTTTCCACCCTTGATAATTCTAACATATCTACTTCATATCAAAGCGGGTGGCTGCTAGTAAACTACCCGGGTCATGAAACAAAAGATCTGTTTTAGGATTTTCAATATGCTTTGCAGAATTTGATCTCAAGCTTCTCTTCCAAACTGCCAAATCCTTCTTACAATTGGTCAGTTTTGAGCAAAAAATCAAAGGTTTTGTTGGACTAAGGACTCTATTCCTGCGTAATTACATCCACAAATCCATTTTTTTGACCCATATATTGTCAAAGCAAAACAGACCAGAACAAACATTTTTCACACCAAGCCAATCAATGAAAATTGATGAGTGATCAAAGTAACTTCTTGGAAAAATGTAATGATTTTACATATGAAAAATTCGATGCCAATTCATATTAGAAGTTCAGATTAAAAAATCCAAGTAACTCACAAACATGTTCAACATAGTCCCTTAATTTTTGCTCTCACTGAGAAATAAGACATTTGGAAGATTTTGACCAACCAAATCTCTTAGGTATCAAACTGTCTGGATGTTCCCCACCCCTTGACAGTTCTAGCATATCAACTTCATATCAAAGCGGGTGGTTGCTAGTAAACCACCAACCAAGAGTTTGCATGACTGTAAGGACTGGTAAAGACAAACCTACCAAATCTTAACTGGAAATTAGTTGCAGTGGAGGCATAATGATCTTTCAGCGCATTTACACTTGAATTGCTGGCACCATCAGATGTTGAATTCATTCTCTTGTGCTTGTTTGGAGATGATAATTTTTCCCCATAACAAGATCTCTTACAAGTTTTGAGTTGATCACCATGTTTCAAATTTCTTTCATTAGCACCACATGCCGCTTCACTATTTTCACCAGCCGATCTTGAGATATGTAATAAATTTTTTTGATATTCACCAGGTTTAGAACAATTTTTAACACGCCCAAGTCTTACCATTTCCTTGCAATGTCTTTTTTTTCCTTTCTAGCCCCAAGTCTTGAGAACACCGAATCAGAAGATACACCACATCTTTGAATATTTTCATAAAAAGAGGTTGTTTTGGAACTTCCAGTTATCTCCTTTCCTTTAGATGTTGATAAGTTAGACTCATCCCTCATTGGAGATAGTTTAGATCAAGCTTGGTAATTTCTTTTAGGAATAGAGACTAGCACATGTCAGTTAGCCTTTGACCTAGCTTTTTTCTTTTCACCCTTTTTGAATATGTTCCTCCTCGATTTCAAAATAATCGGGACATCTAGATTGGTTGTAGTTAGTCTTGTATAGAGTAAGAAACATTTGAGAATTTTTTTCATATGTTAGGTTGATAATGATAATATTCTTTGAATCATAATTTTTAAACCTCATTGCTTTTCTAAAAGCACGATCCATGTCAATCTGGATCTAGATTTGAGCTCTAACAAATTCAACAGATGTGGAGTTCTTTGCATGCAATTCAATCTCTTTGGCATCTTCAATTATAGCACCAACGTTATGAGCTATTTCCTTGGTGAGAATATGAAGGGGAGTATTCTCAATCCTTACCCATAAGTCAAAAAATCAACAGGTGGATCTTGAGAGCACATTTCACCTGCAAGCATCCAGCCATTAAGCAATCAAGGGATCTTAGTGAGATTGGACTCAAAATCAAAATGGAATTGGACCTAATTGCTTCTAATACCTCTTCCCTTAACTCTTCTCTCAACATCCTAGATTTTTGGCAAACTAATAACAGATTCCGCCAGTTTTACTGTATCTAAGTTCAAGATCCAAATAATAATACTGTACGAGTTTTCATCAATTAAATCTTGAGTGTCAATGACTTGGAGATCGATCAGGAGGAATCGACGACAGGATTCCATATCACCAAGGAAGATGAATTAGGGACAAGCAAATTCTAGAAGAATTTGTTACAATTTTTGTTTTTTTTTTTGATAATGGAGTTTAAGGATTACAAAGAATCGAGAATACAATAGACCACAAAGAGGTCAAGGGATGCATTCAATCCTTCAAAGAGGATCTGATGATAACGAACCCAAAGATACAACCAAATACAATAATGAATCAAATCTTTCATACGGTCTAAGAATTTTCGTAATCTAAGACGGACTTCAGACTTGCGGCCGATGACTTGAAAACACTGCACGACTTTCTCTTGAAATGAGGATTCTCTATCTTAAGATTGTCAATGTCAGTGGTTACCCAGTTGAGCTTGCTACTAAAAGCTTGCTCGAATAGGAGAATTAAGGACTGCAAGGCTTTAAACCAATCAAGATGCGAGAAACGATTTACCAACAAGAACATGGAAAAGATTATCCCAAAATCTAAAGCTCCATAAAACCCTAGATCATGAAATTCTAGAGGCAAAGGAGAATCCAAATAGCCATAATACTTAATCAGTGGATTCGATTAAGTAAAGCTCAAGGTAGAAGTTACCTACAAACTTAAAACGCCAAAACAAAAGAGAACCAAAGCCTAATCAGAAGAAAAAACGGTGGGAGAATTTTAGGAAAGGATCTCCAGATCTGACTGAAACTAGCTAGAACAGAGGGTCATGAATGAGCGGCTTGAAACATGGCAGATCTGATGAAACCAAACTACCAAACTAGAGAGAATCTGACCACCCATAAGCGGAGCAACAGTTCTAGAAGAAGCTTCAACAAAGAAAAGAGCTCCAGAGAACCCCTAAAACCTTGCGCAGATCTAACTCCTCACGTACCCACAAAACCAGAGAACTTCAGCATGACTCGCTGGAGAAAAGACTCTTAACTGATATAATCTCCATGGATGAAACTCAGATCTACACACTTCTATGGCTAAACAAACGAAAAAAGCAACAAAGAGTAAAAATAGAGGGGAAGGAACCCCCGATCACCACCCCGAGCAAGGACCAACGACAACAGCTAGGTTATTATCTTTGAAAGCGTTCTTGTGAAGAGAGAGAAAACTCTTCTTTTTTTACAAGAATAGTTGTTTTTCTTTCTTTTTTGTCAACACATACTTATATTAATAAGAAATCTATACTCCAAAAGAGCATAAAAACACAATTACACAACCAAGCCATGAGCTGACTCTCTTATAGAACGAGCGAGAGTATCAGCTTTATGGTTTAAAGAATGTGGAATAACAAAGAGCGAAAAAACATTAAATAGAGATTTCAACCTGAAAACATCTTCCTGGTAAATTTGAAAGGCTGGCCAATCTTCTGGATTTGACATAATCTTTATGACATCAGTAAAATCCGTAGCAAAATCCACTTCTAGAAACTAAAAAAAAATTAAAGACTCTGTTGCCCAGAGAAGGGCTTCCACCTCTGAGTGTAGTGCAGAGAGACTTCTTCTAAGCCGACGAGCACCCATATTATTACCAGTATGATCATCAGAAAAACACACCCAGCCAATACCCGTATGCAAGTTAGTATTTTTCCACGACCCATCGATGAAACACCTGTGACCCGTAAAAGCAGGATTGGTAGTTGAAGGTTGTGACACCGCCTGCCATGGTATAACAGCATTAAGACATCCAGGTTGTATAGGTACTGTTTTTGGACTCCTCGCATTTACCCACTCATGGGCATCTTATAATGGTTGGGATAATAAATCTGGTGGATTTTTACTTACTCCCGAGAAACAGTTATCATTCCTATCTTTCCATAGAAGCCATATTATCCATGGAAAAACTTTGACATCTATCGAATCTAGGACTCGCCAGAAAAGATAGTCTATATTATACCATAATGATTTTCTGGGAAAAGTATCCATGGCAGAAGGTTCACACGATAGTGCGCAAACTTGAATTGCAGGGGGACATTCAAAAAGTACATGATTTATCGTTTCCTCCTCTGCTCCACATCTTTCACATCTAGGGTCAGACTGTATACCTCTAGTATTAAGATTATGCTTAACAGCAGTACATCCTGATATTGATTGCCATATAAAACGTTTGATCTTGTTTGGACAATCTAGTTTTTAAACTTTGGCTTGAATAGCCCATAAATTAGGACCTTGTCTACCAGTCTCTATTAAAGCATTATTGTCTTCTGTAGCATATCTCGACTTAACAGAATAGCGGCTTGCTTTTGTGTAATGTCATCCCCAAAAATCAGATCGTGCCCCATATGGAATAGGTATCCCCAATATTAACTCAACATCCGATGGAACAAAATATTGTCGTAAAATTGTCTCATGCCATGATCTTGTGCGGAAATCAATAAATTGATCAACAATAAGATCTGGGTATATAGACTGATCAAATCCTAATGCCGGTCTTGGCTAGGTATCAGCAATCCATGGATCTCGCCATACCCACTAAGGGATCTAGATGACATGATACTCCGCCAGCCATAGGATGGAGTCGAAGTTCTTTTCGCCGTGAAAGGGCAATTATTTTTATAATATCTCCCCCGCATAACTTGCGCAAAGAGTGAATCAGGATAATCAATCAAACACCACAACTGTTTTGCTAATAACGCAGTATTGAAATCCTCCAAAGCACGGAAACCAAGTCCACCTTCCGTTTTTGGTTTGCATATTTTTTTCCATCTCATCCAAGGGACGCCTTTTGAGGTTTCGGAACTAGACCACCAATTGCGATAGCAGAATTTAATTTATTTACTACTGTCTTAGGTAATCTAAAGCATGATATGACATAAGTTGGTAAAGCTGTGAGGACTGATTTGATCAATACTTCCTTTCCACCTTTAGATAGGAATTTCGCATCCAACTATTAATCTTTTCCTGAAATTTTTCCTGAACAAAGGCAAAGACCTTAGTCTTTGCTCCACCAATATCTTCCGGTAGTCCGAGATAAGATCCCATGCCACCCACTTGTTTAATCCCGGATATGTTATGAATCATATGTTTCTCCATGTCAGGAACCGCATGTCCAAATTGAATTGACGACTTATCAAAATTTATTTGTTGTCCAGAGATATTTTTATAATCTTTAAGAATTCTGAAAATATAATCGGCTTCTTCCGTAGTAGCTTTACAAAAGAATAGACTATCATCCACAAAAAGTAAGTGTGATATCTTTGGACTTACCCTTACAATAGAAATACCGGAAATCTTTGCATCAATTTCTGCTTTTTTCATCATTGAGATCAGGACCTCCGTACATAAAATGAAAATATAAGGAGAGAGAGGATCACCCTAACGTAATTATATGTGGGGTACAATTGAACCTTGTGGTTCATCGTTAACCAGAACTGAATATTTTACACTTGTGATACAGTTCATTATACATCTTATCCAGTTTCCACTGAAACCAAATTTTTGAAAGCAAATTTTCCACTAGATTCCATTCCACTATATCATATGTTTTACTCATATCTGTTTTGATAGTCATATACTTACCTCGCACTGCTTTATTATGGAACATCTCTTGCGCAATCAATATATTATCTGTAATCAAACGACCAAACACAAAAGCAGATTGTGTCTCTGAGATTTATTTTGGCATTACCTTCTTTAATCTATTACATAAAACTTTTGATATAATTTTATATCCAACATTACATAGACTAATATGACAAAATTCTGCTCCAGAAACATCAAATAAGCCAATAATTTTGTTTTTCGCTCGCTGTTGTTTAGTTGAGCGTGGAAAAATTTCGTATTTTCATCCCCCTTTGTGAGCCATTTATTTCGTCTCTTTTGCTTCCAATAAATTTCTTTTTCCAAGTAAGCTTGTTTTAAATCCAGTTTAGCTTTTGAAAGTTCATTAGGTGACGAGGAGTTTAGGTTTTGTAAATCCTCGACTCGCTTAATCATTTTGTTAATTATTTGTCTTCCAGAAGGGATATACTTGTTCCTCCAATATGAAATTTCCCTTCAATAATTCTTGATCCAGCCTGAAAACGTAACTCTACGTTTACAAGATAATCCTTTCCATCCTTTCTCTATAATTTCCTTTAATCCTTGTTTACCTATCCATCGTTTATCAAAAATAAATTGATGTCTCTGTCGATATGTATGTTTGGAAAATTGACCTAGTATTGGTCGGTGATCTGAACCTATCATATCGAGGTACTCTATGTCAGACACAGGAAATCAATCATGTCAATCCTCATTCCCAAAAGCCTTATCTAGTACACATCTGACATTATCATTATTTCGGACACTTCTCCATGACTATATATTTCCAATTTTTGGAAACTCAATCAAACTGCAAGTTTCAATCATCTGATTAAAAGACAGAAACGAATTTGGGTGTATCATCGTTCCACCTTGCTTTTCATGATTTCCTGATAGTTCATTGAAATCTCCAATGACCAACCATGGTGTAAAATGTATTATACCAATTCTTGTTAATCTCTCCCATATATAATTCAGGAGATTTTGATTTGGTTCGCCATAAATAAAATTAATATCTATTATTTACCTTTCATCATCAATGATACATTAATCATTCTTTTATCTTTGTAATTTAGAGTCACATCAAAAAATCATTATATAATAGAGGCAATCCTCCACTTTTACCATCTGGCTCAACAACAAACATTGAATTATATCCCAAATGAGCTTGTATTTTTTCCATAAAATTTATTATTAGTTTCAAAAAGAAATAAAAACTCAGATTTATATTTTTTCCAGATTTCTCTAAGAAAATTTATTGTTACCCTATTGCCAACACCTTGGCAATTTCAACAAAGGGTCTTAAACATCTAAAAAATTAAAATTTCATTGAGCCTTTTGCTGATCCTTAACTTGCTTCGACTTTGCTTTAACTTCTTTTGACGTTGTACGTGGCGACATCGCTGCAAAAGTCATCATCTTCCTAGTGTTAACTCCACGAAGTGGAGTTGATGGTCTTGACGTTGGTTTACCCGAAACCAAAGGCGGTTTCAAAGCTTGAACAAAAATTTCTTCATGTTCCTTCTCATGTGCCTGTAACTCATAATTACTTACAAACTCAGTTGATTCCGCAAGTTCTTCATCAGCCGGATTTATCTCTTCCTCAAAGTCAAGAAGATTCTCATCGTCATCCATGAAATTCTCGGTGTCATTAGCCCTTGCCTCTTAAATTGTCAGCAGTTGCTCATTAATCTCTGCATCTCCAGCCTGACACTATGAATCTTTTCATTTTTGTTTTTGTTCAGGTTGTATGTTCATTGTAGGAATATCATTAGACAAACCTGAATGCAAAATAGGATCAACATTAGATACCGTCATCACATCATTAGTGCTTTGAAATAGTGCCCGGCGGAATTTCTTTGTGGAAAGTGAGCTACTCTCATAAGTTATCTTCTCCACATTAAGACTACGAGATGGGGAACCTGTAGCATCATGGGCCTGAGAAGTGTTAAGACAATTATCATCATCAACAGCAAAGCTTTGTTTCTATGTTCCTCGACCTTCCTTGAAACTTTGCTTAGGAGATGTGGCAATTTACTTGCCTTTATCTCAAGCACCAGCACTTGGCTGACTCTTATCATTGGAAACATACTTGTCATTCCTATGTGAGTTGTTCCCATTGATAACGACTCCTTTGTAACTCTGCATACGTCAAGCATTTGAACTCTTCACCTTTTCATCTTTAGATGAACCTGCAACCTTCTTTTTGGCCTTGTAGCATGTATATGCAGCATGAGTCATCCGATAACCTAAAGGACAGTATCCCTCCAGATTTTGATACTCTATCAGAAGTTGAATTCTTGTCCTTCTTGAAACTCCAACAAAGAAGAGAAAATAAAAGGATTCGAGCATGGGATTTCAATAAGTACCTTCCTCTTGAGCACATCTATTTCCAGAACTCGTCCCAAGGATCCACCTACTAGCATGTATATCTCCACGGTGCTTTATTCGAAAAGGATTCCCGTGATCATCACCTAGAAGCAAATTGTATGAGGGTAGTTCGCATCTACAAACGCCTTTCAGGGTGCATATGTTATCATCCAGCCATCAAACCGACTCGCTCGGAGCTTAAGAATGTGTTTTAGGTCCCTCTCCGATTTGAATTCGAACTAGAACCTACCATTTCCAGAATCACAGCATCAAATGGATCAAAGTGTCTACATCCTGAGCAAGTGGATTTAGACATCTCCCAAGTAATAGTTTTAAACATCGAGCAAGGAGATCAGCATTGTCAATGGCTGGGACCTTGATCTTCAATTTCCTTGGAGGTGACTTAGCCTCCAAAGCTTTCTTACATAGGTTTAGCTTTGACATTTTGGAAAGGAGACAGAGAAAATTAGCCAATAAAATGGATTGATAGGAAGAAATAGCTAAAGGAGAATATGAAGAACCTAGTAAAGAATCGACTTCTATATAGCCATTGAAACATATCATAATCAAAATCGTATATTAAAACATATCATAATTTTTAGAAACATACAGCTAACCTATGGACTCTAGGGGCCGATTGGTAAGGTTGTAGCTTTTTATTTGGCTGTAGAATTTAGGCTGTAGGTTTTTTTTGGCTGTGGCTGTAAATTTGAGTGCTGTAGAAATTTTCCAAAGCTAATATATAAGTGCTTTGGGATTTTGGCTTTGTAAAGCCAAAAAAATTGCTCTGCAGAACAAAAAAAGGAAAAAGTGCTCTGGATAAAGAAATTATGTGTAAAGCTTGATTGGTAAAGATTTAGTGTTCTCATAAAAATATGTCTCTGAAAAAATTCCAGAGCAAAGCTTGATTGGAAAAAGTTAAGTGTTTTGTAAATATTATGGTTTTGTAGAGCTACTGTAGGATTTGCCAATCAGGCCCCTAATCAGCTGAGCAATCATATTGATAAAAATACTAAGCATAATAATGATCCATATGTTAGTATATATGAGGAGGATCATCATATGTTGAGCATTCAGGTACTTCATGAAATTGATATGCAAAATCAATTGAGATAGTATCAAAAAAGCATCAAATAATCTAACATAAATTAAACCCACTTTATTAGTTTCATATTGCGGATTAAGACCCAGAACTAGGGAGCGGTTGAGAATCTCAATGGTTTGAGCGTAATAAATAATTTGGGTTTGAATCTGATTCTAATCTTTGATTTCTAAAGCTAGATCGGAATGATAGCATAAAAATCTGTGATTCATAACCAAATTCACATTGATCTTCCAGATCTTAAATCGATTATCTGGGTTATCAGATCGAAATCTATTATGAGTATGATTAACATATATAGAAATGTTACCTCGAGAGATCACATAAGAGGAGATCTTAAATCCCGAAAAATTAGAGAGCGGATGAGTAATACTCTTCCTGGGACATTTTAGATCCGATTCTGCAAAGATTATATTATTACAGAGGAGGATCAATTTCACATAGAAGCTCAGATCATAATCGATCCAATTCAACATAAGACATTGGGAAGAAGAAAATACATAAACTATCTGAGTATTCTCGATCGGAAACATCATGAAGGAAAGGAGGGAGAAGATTCTGCAAAAACACCATAGAGTCACCGTCATCGCCATGGAGTCGCCATCTCTTTCATCTCTCTCCTAGCTTTCTCTTAAGTCTTTCTTTGTTCTTACTCAACAATTGTTTTTCTTACCAAAGAAGAAAATAATGCAGTTGTTTCTCAATTTACCAAAAGACAGTTGGTTTATTTATATGGTTAAATATACATTGTTGGGCCTTAATGGGCTGAGAAGTCTAGCGAGGTCAAAGGCTTAGTAACCCAATTAACAAACTATAAGAGCAAAATTATTGGGGTATTTTAAAGTGGGGTTCTTAGAGTTAAAAGTTGTAAGTGGATAATTTTTATGTAGGATTAATGGGGAGTTCTTAAAGTGGGGTTCTTAAGAATTAAAAAAAATGAGAGAGAGTAAAAAAGAGGAGAAAGAGTCAAAATATGAGAGAGAGTAAAAAGGAGAGAGGGTAAAAGAGGAGAGAGAGTATAAAAGAGGAAAGAGAGTAAAAAGAGGAGAGAGAGTGAAAAGATGAGACAAGGTAAAAAAGAAGAGAGAAACTAAAAAGATCAGAGAGACTAAAAAGAGGGGAGAGAGTAAAAAGATGAGACATAGTAAAAAAGAGGAGAAAGAGTCAAAAGATGAGAGAGAGTAAAAAAGAAGAGAGAGAGAGAGTAAAAAAGAGGAGAGAGACTAAAAAGATAAGAGAGACTAAAAAGAGGAGAGAGAATAAAAAGATGAGACAGAGTAAAAAAGGAGAAAAAGTCGAAAGATGAGAGTGAATAAAAAAGAGGAGAGAGTGAAAAAGAGGTGAGAGTAAAAAAGGAAAAATGGTAAAAAGAGAAGAGTGAGTAAAAAAGAGGAGAGAGAGTGACAAAGAGGAGAGAGAGAAAGGAGAAAGGATAAAAAGAGGTGAGAGAGTAAAAAAGAGGAGAGAAAGTAAAAAAAAGGAAAGAGAGTGAAAAAGAGGAAAGAGAGTAGAAAAGGTGAAAGGGTAAAAAGATGTAAGAGAATAAAAAAGAGGAGAGAAAGTGAGAAAGAGATGAGAGAGTAAAAAAAGAGATGGTCAAAAGAGGAAAGACAGTAAAAAAAAAGAGAGTAAAAAGATGAGAGAGAGTGAAAATATGAAATGGAGTAAAAAAAGAGGAGAGAGAGTAAAAAACGGAAAGAGAGTAAAAATGAGAGAGAATAAGTTTTTTAATAATAAAATAATCTAAAAAACTCATCAAGAGAATATGTTAAATAATAAACTTTCATAAGATTTTTTAAGATTTTTAATAATAAAATAATCTAAGAAACTGCTAAGAACCCTTAATAATAGTGTGTTTAAGAACCCTTATTCCCGATTTGTTTGCTGATCCTCGAAACTTCTTCTCTTCCAATTAAGCAACATTCAAACTTTTAACATTTCGATAGAGTGATGGCGAGTACTGAGCCTGAGCGCGAGAACCGCAAAGAGGAGACCAAAGTCAACAAAGATGAGGACACTGGAGCACTGGTTGCTCCAAACGTAAGGCTTGAAGAGGTTACAGTCACCACTGGCGAAGAAGATGAAGACACTGTCCTCGATCTGTGTGTTATTCATTTGCTTACTCTTTTTTGTTCAGATATCTTCTCCTTCTCTCTAATTACAGGTTTGTCTCGATTTTGATCCGTAGGAAATCGAAGCTGTATCGATTCGATAAAGATGGGAAACAATGGAAGGAGCAGGGAGCTGGAACTGTTAAGTTGTTGAAGCACAAGTAGAATGGCAAGGTTCGTCTTGTCATGAGACAATCTAAAACCTTGAAGATTTGTGCCAATCACCTAAGTACGTCTGCTATTCCTGTTGTTTCCTGCGTCTCTCTCGTTAAAGGCCTAGTTTATCTAAGCGCAAAGCTTGTCTATCTATATTGGAATTATATGTGGTATCCGCAGTTGCGTCTGGGATGAGTGTTCAGGAACATAGTGGCAATGAAAAGTCATGTTTATGGCACGCTACTGATTTTTCCGATGGGGAGCTGAAGGATGAGCTTTTCTGCATTAGATTTGCATCAATTGAGAGTAAGTTTATTTGTAAAGTCCTACTTTTCCTCATTCCCGACATACTTAGTCACATTTGGTATATGAGAGCTGATATGTTCCAAGTCGTAAAAGTTGAAAAAGACATGATATGTTTGTAACACTCCAGTCGTGATGATTGTAGTGTTAAACTTTTGATTGATCATATGAATTAATGTCTCTGAGGCCATTGTCCAAGATTCAGTGGATATCTAGTGTTGGGATTTAGGGTTTAAATCACTAAACATATAGACAAAATGGTTTCGTGATCCATAAGATTGTCCGTATCTGTGCTAGTTCAGCCTGTTAAATGTTGTGATGATTGAAAAGCTATGAGAATCGAAGAATCTCATTAGGCATAGTGTAACACCATAAACCCGCAATTCTCAAGTTCTACACAATTTTTAGTAAAGTCTTGGGCGGTCCTTACACTTAGCCATTTCAA
>OVBA01000477.1:0-65671 GCA_900406435.1 Lepidium aucheri | reverse complement strand
GAAATTCCAGATTTTAAAGTCTACTACAAAGGATTGTTAACAGAAAATAAAATCTACTGCACTAGGATTTAGGGTCTACTACACGTAGGTTTTGCGCCTGAAATTTCAGATTTTAAAGTCTACTACAAAGGACTTTAAATCTACTACAAAGTCTACCTTCTCATATAAAGTCTACTATACATGACCTAGTTTAGTTTGGTAGACTTTAAATTCTAGAAATAGCTGATGTGGCATTTTTCGTTAATAACATTTTCGTAAATATTTTTTTTTTCTCAAACAAATGAAGGTAATATCGTATTTTTTAAAAATACGACACTAATTTAGTAAATTATGCATCATTTTAGTAACTATCAATAATTACAAACTACTTTAGTAAAACCCCATATTTCATGCACCATTTTAGTAAATCACCCTAATATATTTGGGTGTTTTTTCGACTTGTAATATACGTTAATGAAAAATGTCCATTTTTCTAATATTTTCTACGTTAATAGAATTGCAAGTAATCCTGTATTCTAATGTTAAAGAGTTTAGTTTAGAGTTTGAAGTAGCAATGAAACTCATAAATGATAAAACTATAGACTAGCACTCATATCGAAAGAACTTAAAAGGTAAAGTAAAGCAACCAAGAAACATTAAAAAACGATTAAGAAATGTTATAAGGTACGGAAGAAAATTAAGAATCTTGCAAAAATTGAAGTGGTCAAAATTGGTCAGACAAATTCATGGGATTCTTAAAACATTGACCCCACTTAATGACTCTGACCACAACTCACTCATGTTTCTTCACAGTTAAACCAACTATTTCAATGCGTTTTAATTGACCAAAAAAAAAACTAACTATTAGAATTAGAATGTAAAATAGTAATACTAACAATGTAACAATTATGCATAGTTTGGCAACAAAAAAAGGAGAATTGACTGGCGAGCACTGAAACATCTATACTCTCTTCTTTTTTTAATTAACTTAAAAGTTAAAACAAAGAGTGGCTTTACTTCAAATAAACTTCAGTTTTTTTCGTCATCATTCCTATGATTAAGATAGATGAACAACTTTTTCACTCACTCTCCATATCATCACATTGCAATTAGTAAGAACAAAAAAAAAAAAAAGACTTTATCGTTGGATTGGATCTCTCGTGCTAATATATGGTGAAGTAACATAAGATTGACGAAATTGTAAAGTCTCTGATTTGATTCAAAGATTAAAGACTAGAGAATGTGGTCTAATTAGAAACAAAAACAAAAAAAAACAAACAAACGAATAAAGTTCAAAACCTGGAAATTGAGGAAAAAAAATGGCGGAATTTACAAAGGTATGGTCTTTAGTCGTTGACTAATTTAGCATGCAGAGGAGCAGGAGTCGTGACGACGGAGCTCGGCGGATTTAATGGTGGAGATGCCGATACTGGCGATGGAGGCGGTGGCGGGAATGATGTCTCTATTGTAGGCGGTGGTGGGATTGATGTTTCCGTTGTAGGCGGAGGAGGTGCGGTGGTTGTATCCGAAACCGGCGGAGGATTCGGATTCGGATTAGGTGAGGACGGAGGCGGATTTGGATTAGGCGTGGATGGAGGCGGATTCGGGTTTATTACAATCGGCGCAGGCGGATTTGAGGAAATTGGACCAGACGGGATTGGTAGTGATGATGAACCGGGTGGAGTCGGAGGAGAAGATCCGAGAACAGGCGGGTTTGGGTTTGGATTCGGATTCGGGTTAGTGTTAGGAAAAGGAGTTATAAATGGGGAAGAAGAAGAAGAAGAATCGGCAGAGGAAGAGCAATCTTCGCCGGAGCAGTGGTGAGAGTGACGTCGGAGGACGCCGAAGCCTACAACAAGACCAATGACGACGGCGACGGTGACGATAAAAATGAAAATCTTGGTGGCTTTACCGACATAGCAGAGCATTGTTAGTGAGCTCGATTTGGATATTCTGAAAGACAAAAATTCTGTGACNTTTTTTTTTTTTTTTTTTTTTTTTTTTATATATTGAATGAAAATAGATTACAGATGAGATGGGATTCGGATCTCTTTTTCGTCTTCTTTATTTTAGCTCATTGAAATTTTTATATTTATATAAATCAGTTAAAACCCAGGGATAATGAGACATGACGATGGTGGGAACTAAAAGCTAGGATGGCCACGTGAAAGCCAACATTGGCACGTAGTTATTACTATAAATTTTGTTCTACCTTACTTGCTTTTTGTTTTATTTTTGTTATTACCGATATTAAATCTGGAAAGTATAAAACTCAATCAAGTCAAATGAAATTATTATTAACTATAACTAAAATCATTAATCTATACAGGTTTTCATTTTAAAAATGTAATCTTTGTTGGTAAGGGATCTTTAGGATTGTTTTTTTTTTTCAAAATAAGTGTCGTTTTAAATTTAGGAGATAACTTTTAGCATAAATGGTCTACTTTAATCTCATTATTAACCAATAAGAAAAAAGAAAATGGGAAGACTCAATTAAATTTTAAAGGTATAATAGAGTTTTAATATGTTTCTTTAATTTGTGTGAAAAATGCTAGAATGACACTTATTATGAAACGGAGAGAGTAGTAAATTTATTATAGGCAGGCGCATATACACCACCAAAAATCAAGTTCTGCCACTTACAAAATTAATGTAGTAATTTGACTAATGAACCAATTATTGTGGACCCATATATTAGCGTTGACCCAAAAGAAAAATCTTCTCGTGTCTGTATATGTTGAAAACACAGGGGGGGCAATTTGTAAATGCTAGAGATGCAGGGTAATTTCGTAGATAACAAAAGATACGGGATAATTTTGTAAATATCGAAAGATTCGGGACAATTTCGTATATATCAAAAGGTGTGAGGAAATTTCGAAATTACCAAAAGATGCGGGGCAGTTTAGGAAATACCGTAAGATACTGGGCCTATTCGTAAATACCGAAAAATTTCGGGGTAGTTTCTTTAATTCTGAAAAACTGGAAAATTTTGTTAATATTTAAAACATGCGGCCCGTACGGGGTAAATTTCTTAAAAACTGAAAATGACTAAGTGGAAATTTGATGTTTTTTTATCTTGTGAGTGGTGAAGTAACAACGGATTTTTTAACATTTTTTCCAAATTAAAATAGTTCACGTAGAATTCGAAAATTCACTAACTACAAATATAAAATTAATTTCTACACACCCCTTCTTTTTCCTTATAAATTGATTCTTCGTTTCTTCAACTCTAATTCTCTTCCGAGCTCTATCTTGACGACAATGGCTGTTCCGATCGACTTCCTCATCAACTCTCCCCATGAATCATCTGATGAAGAGTACAGCGATTTCGAAATTCTTACATCGGAAGACGAGTCCATGGAAGAAGAACTGCCAAAACTGGATAACACAAACGGAGGATCGCGCTCTTCTCTCTCCAGTCTCGAACGGGAAGGTACCGTGTATCACTCTCTCCTTTTATCCACCATTTCCCTTGTCTCTACTCTTAATGTGTCTCAAATCTCAATCGATCGTAAAGAAACCATCTGTCTTGTCGAGTTCTGTGAGGTTTTACAATTGTTGCATTAAATCTGAAACAAAAAGAAAAACAAGTACACTGATACTCATTTGGGAGGTTTAACTTTGAAATCGTGTTGTAATCGAAAAAAAACAGGTTTAAATCCATATTCTCTGATACTGTGTGTTCGCCGTTTGTAGTTACAGTCACAGAAACTGAGCATAATGGCTCTGAGGATGAATTTTGGGTTCAGTATCCTTATCTAAAGGAATTAGTGGCGATCGTTGTTAGTGATACTCATCAAGATATTGTTTCGGAAAGCGATGCTTTCGAGAGAATCAAACTTATCGGAGATGAGAAGGCCAAAGAGTTGAATGAAGCATGGAAAGCTTTGTGCATTAAGGAACATGATTTGTGCGTCCAGATGCTTGACCTCCTTGCTGCTATCATCAAATTTGGAAATCCTTAGCTTTTTAGTCCCTGTTTTAAAATCTTTGAATCTCTGTGAACTTTCTTATGTATTGTTGATGGTTTGGTTTTTGACGATTATCATTTATCTGGATACTAGAATTTGCTGTGTTTATCTCTATGAATTTTAAAATAAAACACTGTTAATGCAAACGTTCTTATCAAGTTCCATTTAATGATATCAGACTATCAGTCAATCCAAAAGGTTTTTACATTGCACCTGAACTTCAAAAATAATGGCTTCATACTAACTCTACTAAACTCCGATTTCATTGCCATTAAGACACTATCTAGCTTCTATGATCATTTAGAAAACCGAAAAAAAAAAGAAAATAACAGAGCAAAAGAACCAAGTGTTTTCAGATGTTTCTGGACATTGTCTTGAGAGAAAGAAGCTGTTCATATGAGAAAACACAAACTTCGCGATTGCAAAGAACGTTTCGTGAACCTGGAGAATTCGCAAGCACCTGCAGAATCTGTTGTCTCGTCAGCGATTTCAGCAGATCGGTTTCTCCTACTTCTCCGGCGGTGTTGTAGGCGGATTCAAGAGGCATCCAACGGAGTGAAGCAATCTGAGATTGAAGAAACTTGATGTATTTGTGCGATTCTTCTAAAATCATCGCTAAGCTCATTTTCTTTTCCCACGGCATAATCTTCTCCAATGATCTGATCTTATCGGAGATCTTCTTCCGCTTGGGAACACCACCGTCGATTGTGTAAGACGCCGTTGGAGATCCAGAGGTTGTTGAAGAGGAAGACGAGCCAAGCATCTTATGACGTTTTGGAGGAGGAGCGAGAGACGTAAACAGCTTATTCGTCGTCTTTTCCACGGCGGTTGTTGTTTGTTCGAAGGATTTGAGCTCTGGTAAGTGAAGAAACGGCGTTGTAGTTGTGGTAGCTACGTCGTTAAGATCTGGTAGCTGCAGACACGGTGTGGTGGCTACTTCGTTGTGAAAGAGCTGATTAAAAGGAGTCGCCTCGTAAAAGAGCTGCTCCAGCTGAGTCGACTCCGATAGATAGTGACTGTTGAGGAGAGACAGAGACGTATCGAGGAAGAACGCGTCTTCAGATGAAAGAGACGAGTCGTTGTGGTTATGGTCGGAGAAAATGTAGCAGGCGGAGGGAGTGAAATCGGAATGAGGCAACGGAGCTAAGGAATCGAGAGGAGTATTGACGGAGGAAAGGCTTCGGGAATAATCCATGGGATTGAACTCTTGTGGAAGTGGTGGTAACTCAGAAAACGGGTCAAACTCGTAAGCTGTAGTCTCCATTTTCTGAGGCGAAGCAAAAAACAGAGAGAAGGAAAACAAAAGAAAAATGAGAAAGAGGCAAAGTGAACTAAAGGGGTATAAGAAGAGGGATTAACACGTGGCATGTGGTGATTGGGAGTGAGTAGAGAAGGCGGCGACACGAGGAACGAAGACGATATCGTTACAATGTGTCTGTTTCTTTTGTCGACTGTTTGTCGCACTACCCTAGCCAGGCGGTTTCAGGGTATGTGTACAAATTGAATCTCGACCGTTGGATCGTTCTTTTACACTGATCTCAAAGGACAGGATTATTTGTCAGGTAGTGAAACAAATTCTGATTTACGGATTGCGCCATCGTAATGATGTTACTGAAAAGGTCTTTTTGGCGGGGTGCAGCCACGTGTACTTTTCTGGCTCTCTCTTACCGTGACTACCACACTTTCTGCTTACTAAAATTTGAATTGTTTTTTTTTTTCCTATTCTTCAAAGTTAAAATAAATTTTTCATAAAAATTATATTTCTAATGCTGGAACGAAGAGAGTTAAACCGTACTACTTACTCCATTTCGTAAAAATTATCATTATAAAAAAAAAACTATTATTCTACAATTTTATTATAATTTTGAAAAAAAATTTTAATTTTAACTTTCAATTAATTTTTTTAACATGGAATCTATCTAAGTACTATTTTCAATTTATATGGGTATAAATTGCTTTGTATATTGTTTTTTAATTTGTGTGAAAAACCTATAATCTTTAAGAAGTCCCAACCGAGAAGCTCATCAATTGAGGAAGTGGTTTTTTTTTTTTTTGTTATTGTTGTTGTTAAGATTAAGATTCGAATTTGGAAGGGAATGGAATCGCCACATAAACACCATAAAGGCCCATGACAATAAGAATGATATTTCTACCCGAATCTAATGATGGTTTTTACTTGGGCCGATAGGCCCACCAAAATGTAGCAATTTTAAATCTGCTCACGGTTTATGCTTGATGACAGGATTCCAAAACTTCTGTATTGACATTTCACAATTGGGATTTGTATTTTCTAAATGCAAGTTTTATTGCTATGTAATTTTTTTTGTGTTATTGTCAATTAAAGAACACTTACAACTGAAAAATTTCCATTATGAAGAAAAAAAACGGAAATTTTCCAAAACCTTTGACAAGTTTTTTGAAATCAAATTTATAATTTTTTAAAACTATGCAACTATATAAAACCATATAACAGTTACTACGAATATTATCTTCTTTTTTCTGAAATCCTGAAGATGAATTGAAAACTACGAAATAAACAAGATTTGGTCGACTGCTCCTAGTAGCAACAAAACTCAGATTAGCTCAGTTTCTGGTTCAGATTCGAGAACACCAGTCCATCATCTATCTAAGGTTTCCGGAGTGTTTGAGCTTATCCACCTGGCCGATCTTTAATTAATGCATTATGTTATATTCGTTTGTGGTATGTTTTTTTATCACTGTCATTCTATGTAACCACAAACCTTATCTTATGGATTAATAAAAGAAATTGGTGACGAAAAAAAAAAAAAAGATTTGGTCATTGATTGTTGATATTGTAAAATTGTTATGTTTGAATCAGTTTTGCCTATTTATTTATATCCTCATTGTTTGTCTTTAGTCAAATTACTCGAGTATAAGTGACTTTAAGGTTCCTTTAAAATCAAATCGTGCGGGTTTATGCTTATCGCAAAATAAACCTTTTTTTTTTTGGTAAAAGGAAAAGAAAGTTTTGAACAAAAGTTTAAACGAAGCTTGAATTTTGTCGCTCAAAAGAATGAATAATTTGAACGTACAATATTTCTACTTTGACGTTTCAATTTAGCAATATCATCTTAGACAATATCAAATTTATGATTTGTGTATGTTACTAAAAGCATTTTCTCCGGGACCTTACTTGTTTTTATCCGTGTCGTCCATTTTCTCCGGTTTAGAAAGAGAAAGTAATGCATTTCCCAAAACATTTTCTTGTCGCAATTCCCAAAACAATTGACAGAACTTTTTTTTAAGAATATTCAATATTCATAACATTGTTAAACCAAGTAAAAGTCTAAAAGTATAATGATTACTGAATAGTCTGAATATATTCTCTATGGAAACTGCTATGCTATACGATTATACCACCTAAATTTAAATCCAGCTTCCTCATACGGCAATACCATGTAACAACTCACATGGTTAAGGACTTAATGAGCAATACATGCATAGATAGCGCTGGGCATATTGGGATTCCGTTCATACCGTCCTGCTCCCACCTCGTAATTTCTGTCCATTTCGGAAATAGTAAATTATAATTTCTCGTTCGAGTCTAAAAAATAATATCCAAACGGGTAAAGGAAAATGTCAGGAATGAGTTCGGGACCTTACAAAAAATGTCAATAATTTAATATTGACATACTAGTGATTTTGGTAGAAAATGATAATGTTTGGTTATTTAATTGCAAATTCAAACACTTTAATTTTATATTTTTGTATTAAATATTGGTATATCATTTATACATTGTTATTTTTTTATATTGATTATATAATTTAAAATAATACTCTTAGTTTTTTTATTACTCGTATTTCTCAAACTATTTTTCGTACATATACTATAATTTCACGATGTAGTAAAACTTTGGGAATAGTTCGGTAAGTAAATTTTGAGTCTCAAAACTCTCGTACAGTTTCCAATTCCTGAATTTTTCGTCCCGTTTTGTAACAAAAATTATTTCAGAAGTAAATTTAATTTTTCGAATTAACCGTTCCCGATCCGTTCCCGTAATTTTCCGTCCTGTTTTCCGTTATGCCCAAGACTATGCATAGAGAAAAAAAAACAAAGAAGCATAACGTGGAATGTTTTTATTATGATTTTGATAAGGTCTTGTTTTTATCTTTCATTTTTATGGATTGTAAGTTCTGAATAATTCATAGACCAGAAATGAGAGTGGGCTTTCATATTCTCCCAAGAAGAATTTCTTGTGGATTGATCCTTCTTTTAGTTAGAAAGTCTCTTTCATATCCTTTTTTGTGATTGTGTGAGGAATAAATTTAAAATACCTAGTAACAAAAGTAAGAATCCCTCCAGAATAGATTCAAGTAAAAGTTAAGTGATCATGACCACATGACCCAAAACTCAAGGTGGGGTTTTTATAAAGTTGCACATGTTTTAATACCACAAAAACACATATGTGGACCGATCGAAGTGGCCACATATTGTAGTGCCCGTACAACTTAAGGGTTCATTGGTTTATTTGCAAAAACAGCGGTGACTTGTAGAGCCGGTTCGATATTATTAAATGTCCTATTCAATTATTTTAAAACAAACTTCTCTTCCAATGTATCCTCTAATAGTCTAAATTACTTTTATTTATTAGTTATAAAAAAAAATCTTTTAGGTAAGAGGGTAAAATTATGTAATCAAACACTATTAAAACTGAATTTTTCAAATTGAGAAACACAATAAAATTTTTTTGGCCTTACTTACTAAAAACTCAATAAACTCCAAATTTTTTTACCACAATTACTAAAAGATTTTATAAACTCTAAAATTTTGGCCTTAATTATTACAAAATTCTATAAACTCTAAAAAAAATTTGGCCCTGATATATATGGATCCTAAGTTACAGCTTATACCACGGTCTGGTCCTGATGACTTGTGACTCATTGCACTACATTGGTACTTCTATATATATTTCTATTATAATAAAACCGTACCGTTGAATTATTTGTATAATTTATAATAATATAATAGAGATTTAAAATATATGATTGGTCCATTTGTATTAGATAATTAATTTGTATGAATAAAATTTGTTTACATAATTTGTCATATGATTCAGTTGTATCTTTGTCTTTTGTGGCAATAAATTTATATTGATTTGATTTGATTGGTTGAATTTTAAATAAGCCATGTTTTTTCTAAGTCTTTACAAGAAAATAAGTTTGTTAAGATTATGATAAGATCCTTAATTAAACATATTTCGTTTGTTTGTTAAAATATGATAAAAACATTAACTCAATAGTTAACTAAATACTTTACATCTAGGGAAAATCAAACAAAAGATATTTATAATCCTAACAGAATATAAATTTAATCAAAGTCTATATAAGAGACATCCCGAGACAAATTTAATAATATCAATAAATTGACACTTTTTTTCTCTCGATGATTGCTTCTTCATCATGTCTTTCTCTGAAATTTCTTCGTTGAAACCTAGCATAGAAACTTGGAGGATTAAAGTCAAAATTCTAAATATCTGGAAGGTATATACCAAAGAACATGATCAAACGATTAATATGGTTCTTTGTGATTTTAAGATATGTTATTAATAATTTATTCATGTGAATACTTTTATAATAATTTAAAATATTTTCTAATTAATTGATATCTATATTAGAATAAATTTGTCGCAATAAATTATTTTGTATCTTTGTAATAGTTTAATAAATATTTTAAATCTTTTGATTTGTTTTGATTAGTCGTTTTTTTTAAACTCATTAATTTGTCTTTTTGTTTAGATAAATTATTTTTAAAAACTAATTATTTTTTTTGATTTGATTTCAATAAAAAACATATACTTAAAAAGGAAAATTTAACTACTGGTTTATAAAAAAGAATCTCTAATAAATCAAGATTTGAATTTTGTTTGTTAAAAATAAAATTTTAACCAATTAAGATTTCTTTTTGTTGGTTTATAATGACCAATTAAAATTTGATTTTTGTTGGTTTAAAAAAATATCTTTAACCAATTAAGATTTGATTTTCGTTGGTTTAAAAAAAAATCTTTTGTTAAGATTTTGATAAGATCCTTACTATGATTTTGTTTATTTTAACAAATAATTTTTTGCATTTTGATAAGAAACTTAGTTTAAATATTATTGGTCAAAGCAATAAAAACAACAACAAGTATAGTATTAAGTTATTCCTAATCCAAATCTCTATATATAATAAAATTACAGCGTTAACAGATTCATATATTTTATAATAAAAAAATTATCTCTTAATATTATTTGATAAAAATCTTTAACTAATTCTTATTAATATCTTTATCTACATAATATTATTAATTTGTTTTAGTTTTAATATAAAAAGATTTTTAACTTACATGTCTATTATAATAAAACTGTAACAATAAGATTTTCCGTATCTTTATAATAAAGAGATTTAAATTTTTAGATTTGTTTCGATTGGTCGATTTATCTTAACTAATTAATTTATCTGAATAACATTTATTTAGATAATTTGGCACATGATTTGGTCTTATCTTTATTTCTTTGTATCAATAATTTTTTTTGATTTTGTTAATAGAGATATTGTTTATGATTTGATCATTTTTTGAACCTTAATTTGATTAGTTGTATTTTGAACCTTAACTTGATTTTGTTAGTTATAGTTATTTTAACAAATAAGTTAGTTAAGATTATGATAAGATCCTTAATTAAATAGATTTCTTTTGTTAAATTATGATAATAACATTAATTCAATAATTAACCAAATACCATATATATAATTCAATAATTAGATTTAAAGTCTCCAAATTTGTTTTGATTGGTTAATTTATTTAAACTAATTAATTTATCTTTTTGTTTAAATAAGATTATTTTTAAAAATGAATTATTTGTTTTTAATTGATTTCAATAAAAACATATAATAAAAAGGAAACTTCAACCAATTAAGATTTGATTTTTCTTAATTTTAAAAGGAATTTTTTACCAATTAAATTTGAATTTTGTTTGTTAAAAAGGAAACCTTAACCAATTAAGATTTTATATTTGTTGGTTTAAAATGAAATCTCTAACCAATTAAAATTTGATTTTTGTTGGTTTTAAAAAAAATCATTAACCAATTAAAATTTGATTTTTGTTGTTTTAAAAATAAATTTTTTTGTTTGGATTTTGATAAGAACCTTAAGATGAGTTTGTTTGTTTTAATAAATATTTTTTTTATTTGCATAAGAACCTTAATTTAAATATTATTGTTCAACACAATTGGAAAGCAACAGAAAAAATATTTTATTAAAATATTCCTAATCCAAATCCAAATACCAACAAATGATATTCTTAATTCTGAATGAACAAATTTTTTAATCAAAGTCTATATAAAAAATATATCGGGAAAAATTTAACAACACCCAAGATTTTTGTACTTTTTTCTCTTGATTTTTGTTTTTCTTCATCGTGTATTTCTCTGAATTTTTTTTGTTGAAATCCAACAAATAAACCTGGAGGATTAAAATTAAAATTCTAAAACTCTAGAAAATATACACTAAAGTACGTGTTCAAACGATTGATATGGTTCTTTGTGATTTTAAGGTACGTTATCAATAATTTATCTATGTGAATACCTTTATAATGATTCACTGTAATGTGAAGAAGAATGAATTGATTTCTAAATTCAAAAAACTTCTTTAACAATAAAATACTAAAATCATTACAAACCTATAAGTTTTTCCTACAACTCGAGCTTGTCGTACTTCTACTCATAACTTCAAGGTCTCTTTCATGTACACAACCACAATTAAGCCAACAGATCCTCTACCAGATTCCGTGTTTGGATTGAAATTGGTTGATTACCCTGAATTATTTGAAAGACAACTTAAGGATATCTATCTTATACGTAAATAATATCTTTTTTTTAAGTACTATTTTCAATTGTAAGTATTAATTATTAGAAAATAATAATATTTGTTATATATAAAAGATATTATATATCTTATAAGTTTTATATACAATCAAAATTTTAGTAAATATATTTATTAAAATATTTATATATATTTTTGACTATAATTATTGATTGTTAAAAAATAAGTATATTTGTTATATATATAAGACATAAAAACGAAAAAAATCTATAATCTCAGTATAAATATGCAGAAAATAAATCAAATTTTCACAAATACATAACTTATATATAGAAGATATAAATAAATATATTTTTAACTATAAGATAACAAAACAAAATGACTAATGCTATCAACATTTGTAAAAACTAAATAATTAATGATATCAACTTTCAAGTTTTCAAAAACTAAAAATTATATTAGTTATATTAATTATCGGTTTTGTTAATCTACAAATACATATTAATAAGATGATTATACATATATTTATATTAGTATATACTTGCTAAATTGATTAAAATATTAATAAATAAAAATATGTGTCAAATCGATACTATAAAACAAAAATATACATGGATCTATGAACTTAAATGAATATGAGTTTAAAATCATATATATATATTTATATTAGTATATACTCCCTCCGTTTCATAATAAATATCGTTATAGCATTTTGCACATAAATTGAGGAAACATATTAAAATTTTATTATACCCTTGAAAACTAAGTGACTCTTGACCTTTTTTTATTTGATTGGTTGATAATAAAGTTAAATTAGACCATTTATGTTAAAAGTTATATGGGAAATGTAGAGTGACACTTATTTTGAAACGAAAAAACAAATCTAAAATGACACTTATTGTAAAACGAAGGGAATACTTAATAAATTACTTACAATATTAATAAATAAAAATATGTGTTTTATCGATAATGTATAACACAACAAAATTAATCATAGATCTTAAAACCTAAATAAATACGGGTTCAAAACTCTAAATAAATACGAGTCTAAAAATTAAGTTATAAACGAGTCTAAAACATAAATGAACATGAATCAAAACGTAAATGACACAAGTCAAAAAAATTTATATGCAAAATTGTAATGCATCAAAATTTAAGTAAATAAAGATAAAAAATATATTCCGTGTACAATACCGGTGATCACTATAAATTTATTTTTAATATATTAAATATATATATAATTAATTAATAATTAAATTTACATATACATATCAAACCATAAAATAATTAAATAAAACAAACAAATATTATCTAACCCATGCATAACACAGAACATCATCTAGTATTTGTAATATAACCATAAAAACTTATTAAGTGATCATGAATTTGTAAGGTGTATATGTCTAGTTGATAAACTTTTTTTTCTCAAATTCATACCAATCCACAAAATTTTCTGAATTTTGATGCAAAGGATTTATCGATGGCGTGAATAATTTTGATAATATATCAATGTATAAAAATTGTATGATATAGCAATTACTTTATTAGGTATTACAACATGTGAGCAATATTGGTGTCTTACGTGAGCACCTTATCATTTCAACTCCACTCTGTTTTCATCAAGATATTTTGTTTCAGTCCCTCTTTATGTATTTTTTTCTGATATGTGGCCATCATTTCTGTTTTACACAATTACTTACCAAAAAATGAGAGAGGGAAAGATTAAGAAATTGTAATTGGTAGCATTGGAAAAATCGTCTGAAATTAGTTTATACAGATAATATCATAACCATTTCAATTATATGATAAGTTCCATAATTAAATAAAATTTTCTATCGAATTAACGAGGCGAGGCTACTTTGGTTTATTATGCCAATGGATGGCTAATACAAAAAATAAACTGGCTTATATTATTGGGCTCTGAAATGGGCCGGACACGTTTGTAGTTGTAAATAGCTAAAATATGAGGGGTAAAAGTGTCCTTTTTGAGTGTAAGTCACGTGAGCCCCGTTCCATGGCTTTTTTGTCCACCACGTTAGGAGCTTCAGTGCATGAGCAGTTGAAACAAATCACACCTTTTTTTTTTTGGCTCAACTAACAATTTCAATCACATTTTTATTTATTATTATATAACTATACTCTTTCTTTTATTTTTTAAAAATATCTCAAATTCTGGGTTTTATTTTTCTCGGTCGAACGAATGCTATTTTTTTTAGCCTCTCATATCTTCTATTGTGGCGGTGCCTCGTTTATTAAAACACTATTTTCTTGTTATTTCAACTATTTGTTATGCAATCTAACGCAATAATACATGAGTTTTATTTTCTATTTTTTTACATATTGCATAGAATTATTGATATTGCATAGTTGCATGTCATCATAAACAAAGTTACTAATTACATTTTCCTGATTTTGTATCTTTCATAACGTCTCAATTGTATTTTCTTTTTAACTATTATCATTTTCGAATAATACTTTAATAAAAATAGGAATAGTATGATAAATAAATCAAAAATCAAGTCTAGTTCGGTCCACATAGTACCAATCTCATATGGTCGGGTCCAATAATTAATATTTTGTGAACGGGTACTTAACTAAATATAAAAGATAAAAAAATAAGCTGAAAGAGATTTGAAAAATCCAATTTAGAATTTGTAGTCAATCTTTATTGGAACCATTTCATCAAATTAATGTAAACTGATCTCTCAAATCCATATTGTTTGACTCCATGATTCGTTCTAAAGTTTGGTCACATTGAATAATATATAATCCAAAATAATTAAAGTAGATTAGTGAGATAAACACGAATAAAAGGGAACATAGCCTAAAAAGCTTCACATTTTCGGCTTAAACTAATAAACTTTATCTGAAAATAAATGATTAATTACTGATTGATCAGCTGATCAAAAGGTAAATGTGTTGTCATATTCTTTACTAACAAATAATAATACATATACATGGAAAATAAAGAAAAACACTTTGTATTATAATGTGGAATAAACAAAATATCCTTTACTTTTTGATAAAATAATAAAATCATTGTTTTATTAGCAAGAATGTCAGAATAGGTCTCTCAGTTTTCATTTCTCTCTCTATTATACAGTGAACAGAGAGGTTTTTGTTGCTTCGTCAATTTTCTATTATCTCTCTAAACAAAATTTCTTCTCTTTTTTTTTTTCTTCTTCATTGTTTTCAATGAACAACGAATAAAAAGCCATTTGTGGGTGCTTCACCAATTGACTTGACAGACATCAAAAGAGAAGACTTGTTAAAATCTGACAATCAGAAAACCAACAAAAGTTTCTTGCTTCTTTGCTCTTTGTCTTCTTCCTCTTCTCACCATATATCCACTTCTTCACTCTCTCTACTGTGACTTGCTGCTTTCACCGCAATTCTTTCCTCTTTTCCCTTTGTCGAAAGCTTAAGAGAAGCGAGAGAGAATCTGGTTATCGAGGTGTTTTTGGCTTCATTCTCACTTTTGGCTATGGAAGCTTGCTCTGAACTTCAAGTGGACATCAACGGAGAAGAAACCATCTTTCTCAATAAGGTAAATCTCTAATCTTCGTCTATATAACTAACTATACATAGCTCAATTAGGCTCAAAAAATCCAAACTTTAACCATTTTTCAATTGTTAAATCTCTTTTTTTTTACGTCATACTTAGTGTTAAATTTCACTTCTTCTAATTTGGTTTAATCTAATATCCTTATTGTTAAATTTATCTTCTTTCGTTGAGTCATCTGACTTCTACTTTCTGCATCAAACCAATAGAAACAATGGATATAGGTGTGTTTTGTTTTGATTCTATGATAATATCACGGCTCACGTCTTGTGTGTGACTCTGCTACATTCAGCATTTAATGCTCTCTCACCGAATGACCTTAAAATGGGGGCACACAAATTTATTTTCTGTTTTGTTTTTTTCCCTTTTTTTCTATATTTTAGTTATCTTGTTAAACTAATTACTAATTCGGAATGTGTAAACCGATTTTATGAGAGCCATCATCAAGTTTCAGTTAAGAGAGTAATGAAGCATATGTCTCCATCACCATTTATTGCATGTTTTGTTCTCACTCGTTCTGTGACTTTCTCCCATTTTTCTCTCTAAATTTACAAAATAATGGCCTTTAGAAGAAGATAAACTCTCAAGAAGAAGCTCTATTTGGATTTTTCTTGGATACTGTTCAGTTCCCTTTTGTTCTTACTTGTTATGAGTTATGAGATGACATTTAGTTATACATGATTGAAGACACACAGACCTTTTTTTAGTTGATATTTATTGTCTTTGTAATAATTGTTCATCATTCTTTGTTTGCCTTTATTCCTTTACAAACAGTAAAATGGCTCAAAGTTTCGACTTTTATCTTGTGGGTCTTTTTTTCACGACTATGCTCAAAGTCTGTGTTCTTTGATGCAGCAAATCATATGCACGTATTCTGGAACATTTAGGAAGCTGCTAGGGAAATCAAGTTGTTCCAATGGACATATCAAGGTGATCTTTAACGATTTTCCTGGTGGAGTGGAAAGTTTCGAGCTTGTATCGAGATTCTGCTACAATGACGGTCAATTAGCTGTGATGCCCTCGAATGTTGTCTTCTTACATTGTGCTGCTAAGTTCATGGAAGTGACTAAAGTTTTGAAACTAACAGAGAAATGTATGAAAGAGATTCGGTATTGGTCTTGGCCAGAGCTTCTTCTCTGTCTAAAACAGTGTCAAGTAGTTGAAACATCTCCCGAAGCTGATTCTTTAGCTGCAAAATTCATGGATGCGCTTGTGGAGAGACTCTGTTTAACCGTTGAAGCGAGCCCCTCTAGTGCTGCTTCTGTTTGTTCACCAGATAGCAGCTTATTTCGGTTTTCTTGCGATAGTAAAAGCACAGAGAGTTTCAAAAATAGCTCTGCTAGGTTAACATGGTGGTTCGATGAAGTTCTTGTTCTAAGTCCTACTTTGGTTGAAATTTTCTTGAAGCTGATGGTATCGCGGAAATTCGATAATCTTATTATAAGTAGGTTCTTATTCTATTACCAGAAGGTCAAGTTTTGCTCTGCATCTTCTCATGAGAAGAGAAAGATTCTTGAAACCACCATAGATACTCTCTGCGTCTTAGATCGAAGTTGTGTACCTTGCAAGAGCCTTTTCGGAGTTTTGAGGCTCGCTCTTGGATTGAACATTAGCAAAAGCAGCATGAACAAGCTGGAGGTTATGATAGGTCATCAACTAGATCAAGCAACACTTGACAATCTTCTTGTTCCGTCTCCGTTGAAATCAAGTTACTTGTACTATGTGAATCTCGTTCTTAGATTCACAAAAGCTTTCTTAGACGGAGCAAAGGGAGGATCGCAGTTAAAGAAAGTCGCTAGCTTGATTGATCTGTACATAGCTGAAGTAGCACCTGATCATTGCTTGAAACCTTCAAAGTTTCTATCTCTCCTCACACTGGTTCCAGATTCAGCCAGGGAATCTCACGAAGTAATCTATCGTGCTATCGATATGTATCTCGAGGTACGTTCTAACACTCATTTCAAATTCATAAGGGTAACAGGAAGTCTTGATCTTTATCACACAAATGACGGTTTAATGGTTCTTTCAGGCTCACACAGGATTAACCAGTGGCGAAAAACTTAACTTGATAAGAACGTTAAGTTATGAAAAGCTTTCACTTGAATCAAGAGCACACATTTTACGTAACCCAAAGTTTCAGGCGATTGAAACACCAGATGAACAACAACAAAAGCAGCTCATAATTCAAATGGAGAAAGTTGAGATTTCAGGAGAAAACGAGAAGTTGAAGGAACATATTGAAGGGATTCAGTGGAGGGTAATGGAATTGGAGAGAGCTTGTTTGAATATGCAGAATCAGATGGAAGTTATCAAAAAGAGATCTAAAAACTCTAGCAGAGGAAACAACAGATCGCTTCCTAAGCTCTGTTCTTGAATAGTGAAGCTGTAGGTTACAATGTTATTTGTACAGAGTGTGAAATAGAGAGCTAAGGAGTCACTTATAATTACAACTTGTTTCATATTTTCTCAAAGTATTATTGGACACAATTAGATTCTTGTTAATAATTAAAATCTTCTTGTGCGATTTATTTTTGGGAAATACTAAGAATGCAGATTGTAAATGACTAAAAAATGATTTCAAAACTCCAAAGAAATCCAGTATTATGATTCTATTCTTCCTTAAACGTTACTCTTTCGTGATTCCAAGATTCTCAACGTCAAATTGAGTTTACTTGAAAATATACACTAATCAAAATTAAGACTTAACTAACAGGTGAAATCGAGGAGGTAGTGTCGTTACGTGTGAAACTTTAACGACAAGAAGAATGCTTTGTGCTCAAGTAATAATTAAGAATCATATACCACATATTTGTTACTTTAATAATCAACTCTGGATTCTGATCGTTGTGAAGATGCACTGAAGATAAAATTTATAATATTGTCAAACTCTAGTCACCACCACAGTTAACTTCAAAGTTCAAACCAAAGGGAAAGCTGTTTAATAGAGAGCTACAAACATAGAACCCAGACACCATAAAGGCGTATTAAGACTCAGCTATATTTCCGGGCTCAGGATGTTTCAGCAGCAGGTTGAGTCACGCCATGCTTAGCCAAGAGCTTGGTGAGGGACTCAGGCGAGTGAACATGGTACTTGACATTTCCGGATGGAGTCAGATACACCTCAGCAAGCTCTAGCTTCTCAGATGTTAAGCTCGTGCTGTCCATCGTCTTAGTCAGAACCTTCAAGGCAAGCTGGACCGCCTCTTCCCTGGTTGCATCATCCTTATAATCTTGTTTCAGAATAGACTGAGCCGCCTGATTGTTTGCTCCAATGGCTGCAGCTTTCCAACCACCATAGTTCCCACTCGGGTCACTCATATATAGTTGAAATCCATAGTTCTTGTCCCACCCTGCAAATAAAAAGGAGACTCCAAACGGGCGAAGACCACCAAATTGTGTGTAGCCTTGTTTTGTGTCGCAAAGAGATTGAACCAGCTGCTCAACCGGCATGGGCTCGTGGTACATGAATGTGTAGCGTTGAGCTTGGACTCGAGCCGTGTTGATCAGTATGTTGGCATCAGACATTATACCAGCTACGGCACAGGCAACATGGTCATCGATCTTGTACATCTTTTCAGCGGAGGTTGAGGTTTGAAGAAGTTTAGAGGTGACTTTCTTCTCACCGATCAGCACAACACCGTCCTTGGATAAGATTCCGATTGCAGAACCAGCATTTCCAATGGCCTCCATAGCGTACTCAACTTGGTAGAGACGACCTTCAGGCGAGAAGATTGTGGTACGGCTATCATATCTCCGAGACATTTTTTTAACAACTGCACCAAATAAAGAAACAACAAATGCATTGGTCTACGTTTCTGCATTTTAGAAAGACTGAAGATCAAATCATATTCTTACACAACTGAGTCAACTGATCGATAGCAATCAACTCAACGGTTCCCGGGAGAGAAAACTATGAACTTTCTTAAAATATTGGACAAGAGAAACATGCTAGCTGATCAAAATTGTAAATGATTTTCCAAAATTTAGACCATTGCATAAAAAATGTAAGAAACCAAAAGACTCTCCCAAGTTTCATAGACAGATTATAATTAAAAAGAATTTTTGAAAACAGTAAACTCCAAAAGATACATGGTGGCTCAGAACGAGCAATAAACTGCTGCTTCATCTATTTTCGCATAAACCCAAGTGTAGCAAACAAGAAGCATTGAACTCATTCATCCTCACTATGCCATTGAACCGCTTCTGAGAACCTCAAAATTAGGATTGCAACATAAACTGACCGATTAATCCAGATAAAAAGCAGACTAACTGAGATAAATTTTCTACAATAGAACGCAATCAATTAGCTTTATCAATCTCTGTTACTTTGAGAGCGTCACAAAACCTTAGAAATGAAATCACAATTACAAAAATCAAAGAGACACTTACCTAGTCGACAATCACTGATGTCTGTATAAAACCCCCTAAATCCAAAGCAAATTACGTTATCCGGAATAGAAACTAGCTAGGGTTTATATCAAAAAATTTAAGATTTCATCGCAAATACTTGGCTTTAGACAGATCCAGCATCTCAAAATTGATACAGGAAACTTAGATACGCAGATTCCAAAAAGTCTAAAGAACGAGCCAAAATGAATGATATTGAATTTAAGAAACGAGAAATCTTACCTGACAAGAATTCCTTTCACTCTTTTTTCGGTTCTTTGATTTTGCTGAGAACTTTGCTCAATAAAAGATGACCTCTGAGATGTGAACTTGTTCGACAAGACAGAAAAAAAAGAAGAAAAAAGGTTGGACCTTTTTTTTGCTTTTCTGAAAAGGCCCAAATGTGTCCTTAATGGATAGGGTAAAAGCCCAACAAGAAATTTCAGCCCAATAATAGCTCACTCCATTGTGAAAAAATCCTGGCTATGACAGATCGTTTTAATTTTTGTATTCGTTTTAATCTGTCTTCTGTTATAACACCACGTTTAAATATTTTAGTAATTAATGGAATATAGCCTTATTAACTTAACCGATGGAATATACAGTAGATGACATATTAACTATAGCCTTATTAACGTAAATATGTTTATAGTTGTTTCAATAATGGTATGTATAAAAAATGATATATATATATATATATATCTTAAAATATTTCTTAGCACGAACAAGAGAATTACGTGTATTCGAGTAAAGTTATACACATGTACTTGGTCAGTACAGCTCACAACTGTGTTTCAGTGCAATGCGCATGGCTCACATTTCTTTTACTCGACAAGTACTAATATACGTACGTACAACAAAAAAGAAGGGAGATACAAACTTGTTTTATATTCGAAAAAGTTATATTCTTTTACAGTTATTTTATCTTTCGTAAACGTACAACGTAACATACAAAACCCAAAGAAATCGAGATTTCAAACCCAAATTACAAACCATTTTATTGTATCAAATGAAACGTGTAATCAAAGGTCGCACATACGCAACTAAACATTCATTACCAAAAGATATTATGAAACCAACAAATGCTTGAGTAAACGAAACCTTTGGACTCGTCCTCAAATGCTCAACAATCTACATTGTTTAAGTGGGACACTTGAAGCCGGATGGTGGATTTTTGCCACAGTTGACAAGAAGTTCAAGAGCAATAGGGAGCAAGATATCGATGTTTAGAAGTTTGGCTCTAATGGTGGTACACAGACAAATAGCTGCGTCTAGGTCAGCTATACCTTCCAAAAGTGGACAACATTCTTTCTTGGGGTCTTTTCCAAGTCCGATATGAATTAACCCTCCCAGAACGTCCACACACCCTCCTAGCTTTAGCGTGTCGATTGGGCAAGTCTTAGGAATAGGAGTAGTAGGAGGAGTTGGTGTTGGTGGAGTAATGACGGGTGGGGTTGGTGTTGGTGGTGTTACGACTGGTGGAGTTGGTGTTGGTGGCGTTACGACTGGTGGAGTTGGTGTTGGTGGCGTTACGACTGGTGGTGTTGGTGTTGGTGGTGTTACGACTGGTGGTGTTGGTGTTGGTGTTGGTGGTGTTACGACTGGTGGAGTTGGTGTTGGTGGTGTTACGACTGGTGGTGTTGGTGTTGGTGGCGTTACGACTGGTGGAGTTGGTGTTGGTGGTGTTACGACTGGTGGTGTTGGTGTTGATGGAGGGCACGGTGCTGGAGGCTTGGTCGTAGGCGGTTTTGGTGTGGGAGGCTTAATCGTAGGTGGTTTTGGTGTGGGCGGCTTAATTCTAGGCGGTTTTGGTGTGGGTGGCTTGATCGTAGGCGGTTTTGGAGTTGGAGGTTTAGGAGTGGGTGGATGTGGTTTTACAACGGGAGGTTTAGGGTAGGGGTGAGGCTTGGTGGGTGGTTTGGGGTGTGGCGGATGTGGTTTTACCGTGGGAGGTTTAGGGGTGGGTGGATGTGGTTTTACGGTGGGAGGTTTTGGGGAGGGGTGAGGCTTGGTGGGGGGTTTGGGGTGTGGCTTGACAGTGGGTGGTTTAGGATGAGGATGGGGTTTAACGGTGGGTGGTTTAGGAGTAGGTGGTTTAGGATGGGGCTTAACGGTGGGTGGTTTGATGATGGGATGTTTTGGTGCTGGTGATGGTTTAGGAGGGCTACATTCGCAAGCATAGGAGATGGCCAGAGAACTTAAGAGGAGGACTACAAGAAAGGAAAGAGACCCCATTTCTTAGAATGAGGTTTGTGAAATGAGTGAGTAACTAGATATGTGAGAGTGTACCCTTTTATAGGATTATTCTTCTTAGATACTTTTTTGTGTGTACATTATTTTGTAAGCGCCAGCCAAATTTTGCTATGATTGGAATTGTATTTGATTAAGCTTATATTAGGACACATGGTTACAAAAAGAAGACAAAAGACTTTTGTCATAATTTCCTAAATTGGCATGTTTGTGTTCATTGATCAATTAAAATTTATGAACTTCTGGTTAAAAGAAAGACAGTCATAACAAACTTATATAATTTTCGGAAAAGAAGAAAACTCTAAGATTATGTCAATTTTACTGGACATTCTCATGTAATATGGTGAAGCCAATAAATAACGTACGAGGGCACATGAAAATGATAGACCAATCCCCATTTTGATTGTCTTGACAAAATATTCCAATAATTTACTGTTCGTATATGCCTATTTGGTCAAAACTATAAATATAGCCTTTTGAAAAATGCATCTAACATTAGAACATCATAAAACCATCGCATAAATCAGAGAAATGTCACGACCTTTTCGAGCTCTCGTCTATTAACATTAGAACATGCCTAGTCTATATGTGTTTAGTAGTCATTAAATTAAACCTTACGATATATCATAACATATAAAAATATAAAAAACTAGGACATAGTAATATTTTTGTAATTATGGGTTGAAAACAACTAGAGCAACCAAAGGTTTTTGTAGTTTAATGGCCAGTGGGTAGACAATTTATGAAGAGATTTTGTCACTATTATTTGACTTAAAAGACACCTCCCATTTTCTATTTTTTATACTCACTATATAATTAAAATTAAATAGACTATGATTTTTTGCCAAATAAAAAAAAAGAAAAAAAAAAAGAAAGAAAACAGAAACCCTTCTCAGCTCTCACTCTCTTTCTCTTCGTTTTTTTTTTCATATTAGGTCCACTTTTTTGATAAGGAATTTAGGCCATTTCTTTTGGGTTTTAGTTTGTGTCTCTACCTACACAAATGGTAAAAGAGAATCAATTTAGTTCAAAATCCCAAATCTCTCATGTAAAGTATTCAGTAATTGATGAAATAACTTTTTACCCTTTGTTGATGCCGGAGACTAAAGCAAATTAAAGTAAAGAATTGAAAAAGACTATCGAACTAATCTGAAACGGAGGAATATTATTGATTGAAAAGTGTTACAGAGATTTTAGGGAAAACTTGCTTAGATTGTAAACTCATGCCTTTACAATAACTATGCCTTTCTATTTATAATGCTAATTACATGAACTATTCTTTCTATATTCGTTCCTGCAAACTCACCATTGACCAATTCTTCTTCAACTTTACCTGTTGCGCGTAAGCTCCGGAATTCGTCTGCTAGCTCGGGCGAAACCCGAGCTCTTATACGGGTAGAACCGGCCGGACTGGATCCTCAATACAAAGTGAGTCTTGAATGGGCTGCGCGTCACTATTCTCAGAGTGGGCCACAAGTTATAATGAAAAATGGCCTTAGATGGTGTATGTACCAACAATAACCCCCCAGCTCATGTGGTTTGGCGGCAACACCGAATCCATGAGCTTTATCCTCGGGGCTCCTGTCGTGTTATCAGGCGATATCTCTTTTGTTTTTAAATTCAAATGAAGTTTAGGTAAAACAACTTTTCTTGATATCATAAATCTGTTTATATTTGAAAAGATTCCATCTCGATAAACCTCATTCTACGACTTCCCTATTTATACGTTCAGACTTTGCGCATGCTAATTGCATTTCAGGTTTGAAGTTCATTCTCAGAGAAAAGGCTCTCATACAATCATGGGTGAAAACAGTGCATCCGCCTCAAATCGATCGCGAATCACCAAATCTCCAAGTATGTCAAATATTCATTGCTTTTCAATAGCGTGTATCTGCGTGTAATGCAGAGTTCTGAAATCTTTGTTGCTTACCTTCATCATTATATATATATATATATATTTAGGTAACTCTCGAGACTAGAATTCATCCTCTCACTATGGTGGTTCTCGTCCTCGGTCCCTTGTTTATCATCGCTCAACCTTGGACAACAAGAACGAGCTTCCTCCTCCTCTGCCAGTTTCCTTAGGAACTACTCCCACACTGGGTCCTTTCTGGAGTGACGGTGTGTGAAGAAGGTCTGACTCTCGTGAACCTTCTCCCAAATGAGCTCGCGCTTCCAATGATGCTTGTGAGGAGGAAGAGGCTAGTGACCTCGACGTTTCAAGACATGTTGACTCTGGCGGTGTCTCGACGTATCAATATTTTCATGGATCATCATCCTCTAGTCTCAAGTTTCAATGGAGTTTTCAACATAACCGGGACTACCTTATCCTTGAGGACAAATACGGGATAGCGACTGTGCTGAGGCATTTAAAACCCATGGATGCGCCATTCCGGCGTTGAGGGACATGTCTGAAAAAGCCAACTACACGGAGGCACTCGAGGCTTTTGGCTACGTATGTGCAACGCTCCACATCGTCCTCGTGCATTTTAACTCTGTCAGTTTCTTATACTTTTTTTGTATGTAGGCTATTGGCGCATTTCACAGATGCATAAGTGATTCTGAGGCCAAGCACCTGAGCTCGACTGCCAAAGAGGCAAGCAAGATGGTTGACACACTTACCAATATGCTTAGCTTTGGTCAGGATCGTGAGACCAAAAACTTGGCTGAGATCCAGAAAATTACTCTTTGAGCTATTGTCCTTGAACAACGGAGTTTCTAAGCTCGAGGAAACACTACAATAGGAGCATGAAGCCCGAGAAACTGCTATCGAGGCTGCTGTCGAAACTTCTACGAAAGATCTGGCAGAAAAGTACCGCGAGCGTTATGCTCATTTGAAAGCCAAACTTGAAAAGCGAAGTCTAGAAGGTAAATTGGAGGTCAAACTTGCTGACGTTGATGCACGCCTCGATATGATTTGAAAGATAAGGAAGGGTGATTTGATTTTGATGGCGAAGAAACTTGTTTAAAAGAAAAGCAAATATATTTAGAGCTTGACCTCGGAATGGCAGTAACTTCAGATGTGAGTGGTGGTAACTTCTCAGGTGGTTGTGAACTGGAGAAATTAATGGACCTCAATGCTTCCCAGCTCGGTCATCTAGACACTTCTCGTCATATTGATTAACAACTGCCGAACTTCTTTTCGTTATCATTTTGCTTTCTTCATTTTTTTAATTTTGTAATAAGTCGATGATAAACTCATCAATTCTCTATTTGCTTTTTTGTTTTTAATTCTAAGGTCTATTATTGGTTTCAAGACAATAACGACTCGTGTATCTTTTTAATTGTTATGTTATCTTGGTTTATTATTGCTTTGATTGGTTTGTTATTGGTTTTAAGACAATAACTTATTTTGCTTGCTATAGTATTCCACCAGGTATTAGTCTGGTGGCTTTTATTTTTGATTGCTCGTAAACTTGTGCCGAGAGCTCGCCAAACTTTGCACATTTTGGGTCATGGCTTTTTGATGCGGGCTTTGGATTTATCTTAGTTTATCTACAGGCCAGGCCTACTTAATTATGATGGGCTCGGCTAAATGTTATTGGGCCTTTGATGCCCAAACAGTGCATGGAAGTGCGATCGTCTAGCTCCAACGCGTGCTTCTTTTGCACTGGCGGATCTGCTTATTTACAGCATGGTCCATGTGGCTTGCATCGCATCAGTTCGCGTCTGATGTACTCGGCAGTTACCGAGGGAGTGGGTTTTAAAGTTGAAGAGATAGCTCCCACTACCTTCATCTTCTTCCTGAGGCGATTTCAAAAAACATCACCATTGTTGCTCTGCTCAGAGGTATTTTGACCTTCTCCTTAGCTTTATTTTACTTTCTCTTATCTCGCTCTTTTTTTTAGCGATGGTGTTGATCTCTCTTCCTATTTCTGAGGACATCAAGAGTGTCGAAATGATTCAACCTCTGCGGTAATGAAATAGGAGGAAACGCCAAAGAAATCCATTGTCAAGGCGCGCCTCCTCCGCCAAAAGTTCTAGTGATGATGACGTTATTGACTCTGTCGATAACTTTGTCGAGGAAGAGGTTTATCGTTTAACTCCGTCAGCTAGGAATGAAGAGTTTGGTCCGCATCCCTGCTCTGTTTTTACTTGGAAGCTTCTCAATTTGTTCCGTGAGAAGTACGGCTTCCCGAAGGATATGATAACGTTGGTTCCCAAGGAGGGGATGTCGCCGAAGGTGCTTCCGTCCGACTACATGTGCGTGTACACGCTATATATTATTGAATGCGGACTCCGCTTTCCAATTCCGTATGAGCTCCTAGCATGGTTGGATGTGGTTGGTTTCTGCTTTCCCCAGATGTGCCCGTCGGTTATTCGGTGTGCACTAGCGGTCTCTACGCGAGCTGTCAAAGTCGGTCAACCTATGCGAGGTCCAGAGCTCATGTTTATTTACAGCATAAAAAAACCTAACGGCCACGAGACTTACTATCTGTCACAGCGCCATTATCGACAGATCGTAGAAGATCTCCCGAACAAGGACACAAGGAAGCTTGACTAACATTTTTATTTTAAAGTCCGCCCTTCAGCATCTGCAATTTTCCCCCAAGCCGGCTGCGAACTACTTGATCGAGCAGACTTGGTCAGGACTTGGAGTCGAAGAGACTCCTTCTTCTCTTTTTTTTATATTCTGAGTTCCATAAATTTGGTTCGCCTTATCTTGATTTGACTATTCTTCTACATTTGCTCGTTCTTACCGTGTTATGTTTTTTTACAAGAAGCTATAGTGTTTCTCCGACTCCCAAGCTTATTTCATTTGCCGATGCTTTACGAGTTGGGCATTGGACTGCATTTTCTCAGGAGAGACTAGACGCTTCCCTTTGGACTTTGTGCACCGGTTGAAATCTTTACATAAATGTTTTGTCTATTTTTCGATTCTAGCTCTTTGCTTATGGTTGGTTATGTTTTTTTTATGTTCCGGATAATCCCTTGCTCATACGCGCTGAGTCAAGGCCCAATTGTCGGGTTTGTTCCAAGCATTGTGGAGTTGCAGAGAGGAGAAAAATGCTGACCCTTTTACCAGCTCGATTAGAGAGGGATCTCACCACTAGGGTTTCCTTGGATGACCTGCTCCCCGCTTATGCGGCTTTACCTGCTTTGATGGTGCTGCCTCCGATTGCTCTTACTGATAACTCCGAGGAGGCGAGTGCAGAAATTCATACTAAAGAGGTGGCTTTGCTGTCTTCTCCCTTTAGGAGGGAGCCAATAAGCTCTGGAATATTCACAGGCTATGCTGGCGCTTTAGAGGTCGACCATATGGATGTTGATGGTGACCCTTTCACTAGCGAGGTGCTTGCTTCAATTCTGATTTCGGCACCGACATCAATTTAGGTCGTATTCTATGCCTACTTTGCTCCTAGTGTCAATCCAGGTGATGACTCCTTTACCGCCTCTTCCTAATATTGTTGATTCGTCGGTGGTAACTACTTGCCCTCTTGAGAGCACTACGGTTGATGATAGGAATGCGCCCTTGTTCCCGGAGACCAGGAACTTAGCTCCTGGTACTCCATCAGCTGCCAAAGCTGGTAACAGAGGCGGCAGACAAGATCCTCGTGCATTTCTCCTTAAGTCTTTGACTCCCAAGATATCTATTCATCTGGTATCCGAGATGATATTCTCCGCGGAGTACAGAGATATGAAGATGCTGATGTTAGGGTACTTCTTTCTTTCATACTTGTTTCATTCATGCCTTCTTATTTTTGTTGACTTTTTTAGTTTTATTATATTTTTTAGAGTTTCTATTAGAGGAATAAATATATTGACTCTGTCGAGAGGCGTATGCGAGAGTGGACGGCCGAGCTATCTTCTGACCTTAGGCATGTACTTGAGCAAACTATTGCTCAGCACGAACAAGAGCTAAAAAAAATCAAAGCTGCTCATGATGAGTCTCTTGCCCAGCTGCTAGCTAAGGACAAAATACTTCGAGGGGAAGGAAAGAGTGCAAGCGCTATGAGAGTTTATATCTTGAGCTGAAGTCTAGGGCCAAGTCAATTGAGCTTTCTAATTGTAATTTAGTGGAGAAACTAGAGCAAGAACCAAGACTCACGACGAGCTCCAAAAGCAAGTTGACGCTTGCAACCTTATTTTAGAGGAGTTAGCTTCCGAGCTTGATGCTGTTAAGCTTGAGAAAGTTGCTGTTGTTGCCTTCTTTCATCAGAATAAGGTTGTCTTTGTAGAGAAATGGAGTAGGAGGAAGAGAGCAACCAATGCTGAGCTGAAAGCCCGCAAAGCTCTTGCCAACCTTGCGTTGTTGGCAAGAGTTTGGAACAATACATTAGACTTGGAGAAGGAAGTAGTGGTAGTTACCGAATCGCACCGCGAGGGCGAGGCTAAATACGAAGAAGAGTCCGACTACGAGCTAGATGAACAAGTCGCATAGGGCATGCTCTTTATCTCATTGTAGTTTTTATTTAAACATTATTAGTTTTGTTTTAGTTTTTATTTTGTTTAAAACTCTTTGCCTTTGTCATTCCCGTTTTTGTACGTACATTTGGGTTACCTTTTGTTGCTAGTATGCTTCTTCTTAGCGGTCTTCTACTATACTTTTTATATATATATATTTTTTGGGCTGTACTTGACTACCAAACTTCCTACGTACCTCTTAAAAAAGGATCAAGTCTTACGTAGTTCAAGTTGTTCATAGCTGTTTTACTTTTTAGAGATATAATTTTTTTAGGTTCATTACGTTCCACGGCCTTGGTTCTACTTTGCCAGAGATGACATTCTTTATCCTGTACACACCAGGCCTTACTTCTTCGTCTACTTGGTACGATCCTTCCCACGATGTTCCTAGTTTTCCTACGTTGAGTTCGCGGGTATTCTCGAAAACTTTCCTTAACACTAGGTCACCAAGGCAGAATTTTCTAAGGTTGACCTTCGAATTATAGAACTTCGCAATGAAATTTTTGTAATTTTGCATTCTAAGGTTTACTTGGTCTCGTTTTTCTTCTATCATGTCTAGTATCTGCTCCGGCATCTCATTGTTTTCTTGTTCTGATTCTGGAGCTTTAGTTCTTCACAAACTCGGGATTGAGGTTTCTGCAGGTACCATTGCCTTCACACCGTAAAGTAACGAGAAAGGTGTTTTCGCAGTAGCTCATCTTGGTGACATTCGATACGCCCAGAGCACGTTGTTGAGCTCGGCATGCCAGCCTGAATTTTTTGACTCGAGGCTTTTCTTAAGTATACCAATGATTGTTTTGTTTATTGCCTCGGCTTGCCCATTCCTTTGTGGGTAACACGGTGTCGAAGTTGTCAGTTTGATTTTCCATTTATCGCAGAATTCTCTGACCGGTTTAGAAGTAAAGTTTGTTCTGTTGTCAGTTATTATTTCATTCAGAAGTCCATGTCGACATACAATGTTTTTCCATAAGAAATCAGATACTTGTGGCCACGTTATGTTCGCATAAGCTTCCGCCTCTACCCATTTAGAGAAATAGTCTGTTAAGATGAGTTGAAAACAAACTCGTCACTGTCTTGAAGGTTCAAGCGGTCCTCCAACGTCCATTGACCATTTCATAAATGGATACGGGATTATCATCGAGCTAAAAAGCTCTCCTGTTTGATTGATCATCAGGGCGTGCCTTTGACATTTCAGACACTTTCTAGAGGGCTGCTTGCAATCAAAAATGATTGTGGACCAGAAGTATCCTTGCTTTTTTATTCGAATCACTAATGTTCGTCCCGCTGCATGGTTGCCCATCTTCCTTCATGCATTTGATTTAGTATCTCAGTTACTTCCTCTTTACTCACGCACCTCAGGTATGGTCCAAATTTACTTCTCTTGTAAAGTTGGTCGTTTAATATATTGTATCTCACACTCTGTATTCTTAACTTCTGAGCTACCCAATTATTAGGATGCAACTCGCTAGTTTGAATATATCGCTCAATCGGAGCTCGCCAGTCTTCTTCAGCGATTGCTAGCTCGTCATCGCGGGCTTCTTCTTGATGGTTGAACTCGTTATCGATTACCATTACTACCTTTTAATCAGTGCTTGGCCTCTTGATATGCTCAACATGTTAATTCTTTTGACATGTGGGTCCGAAGTTGCTACTAGGGCTGCTAGCGCATCTGCTGCGGTGTTGTCCCCTCGCGAGATTTTATAAACTTGAACTCGTCAAACTGTTTTATAACTTCAGGGGTTAGTTCCTTTGCAGTCATTTTTTGATCATTTGCTTCGTATTCCCCCTTTATCTAACTTGATATGAATTATTAATCCGTATTAGCCATTAATTCTTTAACTCTGAGATTAATTGCCAATTTTAACCCGGCGATTAAGGCTTCATATTCTACTGCGTTATTTGACGCGTCAAAACACATTCAGAAAGATTGCTCAATAATCTCGTTGTTTTGGGATACCAGTCGTATTTTGATTCCTGCTCCATGTTTTGACGAGGCTTCATCGACATGCAATTTCCATTTTTTGTTTGACTCAAGCCCGACCTCGTGACTCCGAGCTAGCTCTACAACGAAATCTGCCAGGACTTGCGATTTGATGCTAGTTCGAATACGATATTCAATATCGGAGTTGCTGAGCTCTACAACCTACTTTACTAACCTCCCTAACTTGCTGGGATTATGAAGTATAGCCTTAAGGGATTATGACGTCATCAGTACTATTGGGTGCGACTGAAAATAAGGTCGCAACTTTCTTGCCGAAGTTACTACTACTAATGCTATCTTTTCCTCAACTGGGTACCTTGCCTCTGCTCCTATGAGCATTGCGCTTACATAATAAATGGGCTTTTGTTTGTTTCCCTCAGTACGGACAATGACGCCACTTACCGCTGAGTCCGAGACGGCTATATATAAGTATAGTGGCTCTCCGGTGATGGGTTTTGCTAGTATGCGAGGCTCGGCAAGGTACCTTTTAAGCTATTCGAGAGTGTTTTGGCATTCTTTGTTCCATTCCAACTGTAGTTTCCCCTATACTTGCTTTCCTTTTAGTAGCTTGTAAAAGGAGAGGCACTTGTCCGTTGACCTTGATATGAACCTATTGAGTGCTGCATTTCTGCCTGTTAGTCGCTGAACATCTTTCGGGGTTCTTGGGGTTGTAAGGTTCAATGAAGCGTCTATTTGCTTTGGATTTTCTTCAATCCCTCTTTCTGTGACAAGATACCCGAGGAATTCCCCCAAGGCGACACCAAAGGAGCACTTAGCTAGATTTAACTTCATATTATATATTTATTTAGAGTTTCAAATCATTTTCAAAGCTGCATGACGTGGTCTTCGGGGACCATACTTTTTACAAGCATATTGTTGATATAGACTTCCATGGTATTCCTAATCTCCTCGGCGAACATTTTGTTCATTAATTTTTGGTAGGTTGCTCATGCGTTTTTAATCAAAAATGAATTACTTTGTAACAGTAGATCCCTTGATCCATAATGAAGGACGTTTTATCCTGATCATTGGGGTGCATGAGTATTTGGTTATACCCCAAAAAAGCGTCCATAAAAGACATTAACTTATGCTCGACAATTGCTTCGACAATTCGATCTATATGAGGAAGGGGATAGCTATGTTTTGGGCAATTTTGGTTTAAATCTGTGAAATCTATACATATTCTCCAATTTTTGGTTTTCTTTTTTACTACTATTGGGTTCGCCAGCCAGCCTGGGTATTTGACCTCCCTAATCGATCAGATTTTTAGTAGCCGTTGGATCTCTTCTTTTACTAGAGCTGCCTTTTCAGGGCCAAGCTTTCTTCTTTTATGTTTAACGGGCTTGTACGCTGGGTCAACTTTCAGTTCGTGGTAAGTGACTTTAATGCTGATTCCTACCATATCAGATGGTTTCCATGCAAACGTTTGTTTATTTTCTTAAAAAAGGTAATCAATTGGGTTTTTATATTCTGTTCTAGATCAACCCCGACTTTTACTCGCCGATCGGGGAAATCTTTGTCTATCACTACATCTTCTTATGATGTCAACCGAGGTTTAGCTGTAGCATGGACACTTTTCTTCTCTAACTGCTATGAAGCTTCAATTTGAAGCTTTTCAAATATGGTTATATAGCATCCCCTTGATGCAGATTGACTTGCTCGGATCACACCGATCCCATTTTTGACTACGAACTTCATGCATTGATGATAAGTTGACGCGACAGCTCTCATGCTATGCAACCAAGGTCGCCCGAGTATCGAGTTAAACGGTGCTGGTTTATCTACTATTACGAACTTCACAAGCTTGCAAATTTCATGAGTGATTACTGGGAGCGTTATCGTGTCTAGGGATAGTATCGTGTTTCCATCAAAACTGGTTAGCGGGTTTTGTCATCGTTTATTTCAGAATCTTGATAGTTTATTCGCTTGAAAGCATCGTAAAAGAGCAAGTGTACCGAGCTTCCAGTATCAACCGTTATTCGCGATAGCTTGAAGCTCGCTACATCTAGAGTGATTAAAATTGTATCATTGTGCAGCTTGTCGAGGTATGATGTCTCGCTTTCACTTGACGTGATTAATGCTTCCTGATGAACATAGCTCGATCCTAGCTGGGAGTTCATTTCGACTTTTTGTTGGTGAGATTTAATTGAATTTATGGAATTTGAGACAAGGTAAGACCCTCCCATGATGAAGTCGATGCGCTTTGACTGTTGCTTCAAAGTCTTTACTTCAACTTCTTGGAATTCTTGTTGAATCTTTGTTTGTGCATCCCTTATTTCCATTGATCTTTTCACTCGCTGGACTACTTTAAAATCGTCTAGCGAATGCCCTTTTGCCTGATGATAATCACAAAATTTTGATGGGTCATATTCCCATTTCTCCCTTTTGTACGAGCTACCAACGGCATACGAATGTTTTCTCTGGATTTCATTAGTTTCTCTAAATGGCTTTTAATTATTCGAGCGGTGCCCTTCATGGCCATCTTCTTTTCTATCTTTCTTCTTGAATTCTATCCGATTGGTCACCTCCCAGTCGATGAAATTTGCTTCTCGATGAAGAGCGTTGTCAAGGCTTTCGAAAGGTCGGAAAAACATTTCAGCTCGAAAACTCGATCTCGGCCATAATCCCATTTTTAATGCACAAATAGCGACCTTGTACGTTATATCTATGCTTAGTGCTCTTGCTTCTTTGAATCGGTTTAAATAATCTTGCAATGGTTCATTTTTGCTGATGTACTGTTGCGAACAGGTTATCTGCCGAAGTGCGCTTTTGGATGAACATTGAGAAATGTTTGAGGAATCCTTTAGCTAGCTGCTCGAATTTATCGACCAAATTAGGTTTTAATGACAAGAACCAATCGAGAGCGGATCCCGCAAGGTTTTTGGAGAACAAACGACACAAACTGATATCTCACTATTTGTTATTAAAATGCACTTTCATTGCGGCTAACTAGAATATTTTCAAATAAGCGATCGGATCTGAATTTCTTTCAAAGGTCGGTATTTTAATTTTCCCAACATCCTTGATAAGAGTACTCGCTATTCGATTTGTGAATGGTGTTTTCCGAGTTAACTCTGTCACGCGCTAGATGTCTTGTGCGGTGGTTGTTGCCCGATGGATCTAAGACTTCATTTTTGCATGCTCAGTTTGTTGATTCGCTATCATTTCATGCATTTCTTGCATTTCCTTTTCTAACGGATTATTATTATCCAGGTTATCGTTTTGATAATCATGTTGGAAAGGTGGGATTGTACTACCATTCTGGTTCCTGTCACTGGCTTGGTTTTCATTTTCATTATGCTGCTGATTAATATTCACAGCCACAGATCCTTGAGCCTTGTTTCCCAGATTCTGAGGGGGTTAAGGAATCAATGCTTGTAGCTCGTTAAATTGTTGTTCTTGGTGATCCAGCCTTGCCAAGATCTGTTCTGTTTGTTGGATATTTTGCTCGACAAAGTCAGCCATTAATTGCTTTAGATCGTTAATCACCTAGCCATGATATGATGTTGTGCTTTGAGTGGCAGGCCTAGGAGGAACAGTGAAGGGTTTCAGCAGTGGGGCATGCGATGTGGATGTTGCTTCCTCCAGATTTTGGTCCCGGACATTTTGATCGTTAACGCGCCCCAATGTTTGAGATGGCTCCATATTCTCGCTAGCTCGATTTCCTTGAATTTGCGCTTCGCGCCTCATGGTGGGCGCCAAAAATGTTGATGCCGGAGATCAACTAAGTTTCTGGGCTAAAGAAAATTAAAGTAAAAAATTGAAAAAGACTATTGAACTAATTTGAAAACAGAGGAATATTATTGATTGAAGAGTGTTACAGAGATCTTAGGGAAAAATTGCTTAGATTGTAAACTCATGCCTTTACAATAATTATGTCTTTCTATTTATAATGCTAATTACATGAACTATTCTTCCTATATTCGCTCCTACAAACTTGCCATTGACCAATTCTTCTTCAACTTTACCTGTTGCGCGTAAGCTTCGGAGTTTGGCTGGTAGCTCAGGCAAAACCCGAGCTCTTATACGGGTAGAACCGGCCGGACTGGATCCTAAATACGAATTGAGCCTTGAACGGGCCGTGCAGCTCTATTCTTGGAGTGGGCCGCAAGTTTTAATGAATGAAATTGGCCTTATATGGTCCATGTACCAACACCCTCATAATCATTTCCCATCGAAATAATAGTTTTCTTTCTCATAGAAACTACAAAACTGATTTCTGTTTGAGAGATTTGCAGGAATCAATCATCTCTGAACTTTATTTCATAATACTGATTCTCTTGTTTTTTGAAAATAAAATAAGTTAAGTTAGAATATATATATATATATAGTATAAGAATGAGTTTTATATGTTATCAACATAAAAGTTTACATGTAATATATATACACCTAGCTATGGTGAGGACTCAGTTATTACAGAATCAAAGTTGCCATATACAAGGGAGAGAATATTGGAAACATTTAAGTTCTATTATATTTGTTTCCTTAACATGCCCTCGCAAGATGGGGGGCCTTTGTCAATCCAATCTTGTCATGTAGTTTTCTAAAACGAGTTCTTGGTAGTGGTTTTGTGAGAGCATCCACCAATTGATCTTTTGTATGTACGTGAGCTACTCTCAAGGCATTATGAAGGACATGACTACAAACAAATTGATAGTTCAATGCTACGTGCTTAATACGAGAATGAAAAACTGGATTAGCATATAGAAACGTAGCACCTACATTATCACAGTGTACCACCGGTGAGATAGGGAGTTCAATGCAGAGTTCAGTTAGAACATTGCAAATCCAGCGGATCTCAGCTGCAGTATTCGCAACTTCCTTGTATTCAACTTCAGTTGAAGAGCGTGCTATTTTTTTTGCTTCTTAGATGCCCATGATATTGGGATGTTGTTGAGGTAGATGATGGCATTGGTCGATATATAGTCATCAGGATCTCCAGCCCAATGTGCGTCAAAGTAAGCCTGAAGATGAAGCTTATTAGATGCAGAGAAGTAGATACTGTGAGTTGTTGTGCTTGCCAGACAACGTAGAACCCTCTTGGCAGCTTGCCAATGATCCTGTGTGGGTTGATGCATAAACTGAGAAAACTTGTTAACTGCATAACTGATATCTGGTCAAGTGAAAGCTAGGTACTAAAGGCTTCCAATGAGGCGCTTATAATATGTTGCGTCATACAGAGATGTCCCCATGGTTAATGTGAGCTTGGGAGAAGTAGCCATTAGAGTTTCCATCGGTGTGGAGTCTATCATGTTGTAGCGATGTAGCAGGTCTAGTGTGTACTTGCGCTGACATAGATGCAAACCATATGAAGTATGATTAGCTTCTAGTCCAAGAAAGTAATTGAGCTCCTCTGAGTCTTTAATGGAGAAGTGCTTGGCGACGAAAAGCATGATTTGTTGGAAAACGTTTTCATCACTACTTGTGATCAATATATCATCGACATAGAGCAGAAGGTAGAGCAGTCTTGTACCTTGTTGCAGTATGAAAAGAGAAGTATCAAACAATGAATTTTTAAAATCGAGTCCGATCAGATATATGCTTAGTTCTGTGTGCCAAGATTGGGGTGCTTGCTTAAGGTCGTAATCCACTTTGCTTCCAGATGTAGTATGGATAGTATTGATTTTGAAACCTAGTGGCTGCTCCATGTATACTTCTTCGGTCAGAGTACCTTGAAGAAAGGCATTGTCCACATCAGCTTGTATAATGGGCCAGGAACGAGCTACTACTACATCTAGAACAAAGCAGAGAGTCGTGCTTTTGATGATAGGACTAAATGTTTTGGAGAAGTCTTATCCAGACTGCTAATTGACCTTTTCGCTACTAAGTGTGCTTTGCACTTGCCAAGAGAGCCATCAGGAGGAAATTTGGTTTTACAAATCCATCAACAGCCAACTATGTTCTTATCTTGTGGTCGAGATACGAGATCTAGAGTTTTATTATGAGCGAATGCATGAATTTAAGAGGACATCGCGTCCCTCCAACGCTTGTCATGAAGAGCTTGTGTGACAGTTCTCGTCTCAGGCGGAATAACAGAAGATAGAGTTGTAGACTGATTTAGCTTTGTCTTTGGCTTGTAGATATTGTTCTTTTGCTGTAACCCTTAAATGTTGGTTTATGACTGGCAGTTGAGTAGCTGGTGGTGAATTTGACGGAGTAGAGGAGTTATATGGCGGTGGAAATGTTGTATTACGAGGTGGAGATAGCGGACATGTATGAGACTCTACATGGGCCTCTAATGTGTCATGGACTAGCTCTCTTGGTTCTTAATTTTGGGCTTCACTAGCTTATTGGGCCTATTCTGGCAGAGAAGATAATGATACTAACTCATGTTCCTGGGCTGAGTATTGAGATGAATTATGCCCAAAAGTACCTGAAGACCGATATGCATGTGTCGGAGACAAGTGATGACCTGAATTTGGAGGTTCCATTGATGACAGAGGCGACGACAGAATGAGCTGGACGAGGAACACAAGCACACAGGTAGATGGTGAGTGGACGGGGGGGGGGAAGATTATGGAGCTGGAAATATAGGTTCGGCCAGATTCAAGTTGCAAGCATACATACACACTCTGAGTTAGAGAGTATCCGAGGAAAACACACAGTTTTGGAATGATTCTCAAGTTTGTTAGAGGCATATGGGCATAACCATGGGAAGCATAGACATCCAAAAATTAGCAGCTTATGGTAATTTGGTGCACTTCCAAAAAGACATGAGTAAGGAGACTCTATAGTAAAACATATGATGGAATTTGATTGATTAAGTAGACAACTGTTGCAAAGGCATATGGCCAGTAGGAATTTGGTATTGATGCTCGAGTAAAGAGTGATAATCCAGTTTTGACAATGTGTTGATGCTTGCGTTCAGAGAGACTGATGTGTTCAGGAGTGTATGGAGGTGTGGTAAGGTGGGAGATGCCAGGTGTGGTGAGGCAGGGACAAAAGGCAATGAGCTCGCCTCCTTTATCGGTGTATAACACTCATATTTTGTGATTGAAGCGTGTTTGGGCTAAGGTTTTGAAGGGGATAAATGTATCTTTGACTTAGGATTTTGTTTAAAGTGGGAAAAACCATGTATATCAGGTAAAACCATGTATGGGAGACATCCACACATCCAGAAAGAGACGAGAGACATCCACATATCTGCAAAGATGTATTCAAGTGGATAATGTGAGGTTATAGAGGAGTCTGAGAATGGAAGTTTGTGTGATTTATTAAAAGCACAATCATTGCAGAAACATTTGGATGAAATGGACTTGGAACATAGTAATGAAAATTTTGAAATAATTTTTTTAAGGATAGATGAAGTCGGATGTCCTAAGCAGTTGTGTGAACCAGTCAGTATTGGTCCATGAGAGGTAGTGGTGAAGAAGGATTGGACGGTTGAGGATAGTGCCGACCACTCATATAGCTCATTCTTGGTCGTTCCGTGCAGCAATGGGACCCCCGAACTCAGGTCTTACACCTGAAATGATGCAGCGAAAAATTCAATAGATACATTATTGGAGTTTTATAAGCGGAAGACAGAGATCAGATTACATTTAATATTTAGAGAACATAACACATCATGGAGATTAACAATGTGAAAAATAGAGGGTAAGGAGACACAACCAGTGTGAGTGATTGGGAGAGATGTCCCATCACCAACAAGAACAGAATCAGTTCCTGATAGTTTTGTGGTGCTGTCATGCCGTGAAGATCACTCATCATGTGATGAGTTCCACCATTATCCTGGAGCCAAGATCCAGTCTGGTTGTTGGTACCAAGCGCAACATTAGCTTGTGGTTGGCATGGAGGAGGCATCGAATTGGTGTATTTGAGGTACTGCTCACATCGATGTGCACTATGTCTGAAGATGCCGCAGATTTGGTCTTTTCTCTGGTACCCTCGTGTGTTGTTGTATCAGAATGCTGGTTTTTGTAGCATTGATTGTTGTCATAGCGCTGATTGTTGTCATGTTGCTGGTATGAGGAACTAGATGGTTGACATTTTTTTTGGTGATTTTTGGAGCTATAACTGTTGTTGCGAGATTGTGTATTGGTTACATTATTGTGAACGGTGCAACAGACTGGATCATGGTGCTCATGAGTTTGGCCTCATGTTTCATAAGTTTTTCACGTAGCTCACCACTGGTGGGTGGTGTGTCTCGGTTTTCGGTCTGGTCTATAATGGGTTTGTAGGCCTATGGCAGTCCGTCGAGAATTGACTCGATCTGATCTTCATGATCAATTGCCTTTCCTAGAATAAGATCATAACATTAAGTTATTTTCAACTAAAGATTTTTGAATTGCATAACTTTAAATCCTATTTCAAAAGAATTAAAGTATCTTGAATACAATATTGAATGTCTTGAACGGTTTTTTATTGCTAAAATCTGTATCAGTCTCGATAGACAAATTCTAATAATCCTAAAATTAAGTTGTCGAATCAATGATAAACTCTGGTTGATGTTCTTATCAACATAATTGTGTACACTGCAGCGTTTTGTGACATGTAGCAGGTTCGACGGTTGATGTAGTGGATTGATCAAACTAGGACGTGGTTATCTTATATACTCAGATTGACTCTTATAGATGCCATCAAACTGTTGATGACCAAGCTTATTCACCAGATCTCTCAGGTGATTGCTTTTGGGTTGATTTTAGTTTTTTGGCGGCTATTGCAACTTCGTTCATTACTTCTCATTCAAATTGCATCATCTAAAATCCTGTTACCAAGGATTAAGGTATTAATTTGTGATTACTGTCTCCTTGGTAGCAGGGGTACGCTTAGATTAGCCAAACTAGTAGTAATTAAACGAGTCATTTATCTGTCCATAATATTCAGGCCCCTAGTTCAGGAAGAAACTTTGGGCCTGCACGTATATTCTTATCACCCAATAAACCTTTGGTTTGCCTTGAGGAATAAGGTTTTAGTAAGTTCTGATATCTTCCCCAGGATTCTTAAGATTCGTCAGATATTCAGAAAATTAGGGAAGATATATTTACTTATTCGTAAATAGTATAATTTCCATATATTTCAGTTTTGGTGTATATCTAGTTTCTGCCTAGAATATTTGGCTTTAACCCTACACCATCATGGTTATAAAAGGATTGATAGTATCTCCTTGTCTCTATACTATATCGTTTTCTTGAGTTACAAACAACTTGGACATTCTTTCACATTGAGTATGTTCCTTTCTTGTGTTTCTTTTTTGTGAGGATGAATCAACTCAAGTTACAGAAGAAGGTCACTGAAGTGGATTCTCCACCGAGAAGGCTGAGAATTGAGATCCCCAAGATAGACAACTCTGATCTCTTGGCAAGGGGTTCCAAAGTACTAATGGGTCGTTGTCTGAACCTATTGATTCAAAACGTGGATACATTTATTTTCAGAATGCCCCAATTCTGGAACATGGTGGGAAGGGTTGATGGTCTAAACCTAGGGAATGGTCACTTTCAGTTCGAATTTCAAGACACCAAGAATCTGGAATCTGTCCTAGCCAATGGATCCATTAACTTTGATGGCTGGATGGTTGTTTATAAAACCATGGAAGCCAATGGCTGATGCAGACTATCCGAATACCATCAGCCTATGGAACAGAATCACAAGTATTCCGTTTGAGTGTAGAGTTGAAGATATATACAGAACGGTTGCTAGTGCGGTTGGTGAAGTGGTACATGTGGACACCTCAAAAGGTAAAGTTTTGATCGACTTTGCTTGCTCCAAACCTTTGCTCTTTTCATCCATTTTGGAATTTGAAGAAGGTAAGGAGACTAAGATAATGTTTGAATATAAGAGACTTTCTGAATATTGTGATCTTTGTTACCGTAAGAACCATGATCAAAGTACTTGCTACAAGACTAAAACAGTTTCTGTTGAAGTTGCACCAAAAGATAAAGGCAAGTCGAGTGTGTCTGGGCGTAACAGGAGTTTTAAAGGGGCTGTTCTAGCTAGTAAAAAGCAGCTGGTTGTGAATGCAAAAGGAAATAATCATTCTGGTCTGCGGTTAGGACTGACTAAATCTAGAAGCTGTGGACAGAACCGCACTAAATGAGTAGATTATAGCTTCTTAATGTCGGAATCAGAACCCAGATTGGCTTCTTCGACTCTGCAAACTGACCTGCAAACTACTCGGTCTGGTTCTGAGGTTGGTGAGTGTTCCAAGGGCAAGATTTCTCCCACTAAAAAGGTGCGTAGACCTCTCTTTCAAGAGGAAACATTAACAAATACTGATAATGATTCGTCCCCACAGGTTGGTCATCTTAGTTCTGGTTTTGATATTGATTTGTTGAATAACCAAATTAACAAAATAATTGATATTCACATATATTAAGTGTATCCCGCAGGTTGATACCGTCATGGATGATATGTGTCCAAAGGAAGTAGAATCTACAGACTTGGTGGAAACTACTTTAAATAATTTGGCTCTTGAGGCTGCCCTTGTGAGTGCAAGAGACCTTCCTGATGAAGAAATGACTCAAATTCATGAAGAGTTTGCACAAAAGTTGCAAAAGTGTCAAGAGGCTAGGTTTGCCAAACCACCACCAGGACCGAGCAAACCTTCCTCTCGCCCATCAACAACACTTTGTGGGGTTAGCTCCAAGAAGATGAAAGTTGTAATGGCCATACCTTCCCATCCATCGTCCAAGAAGAATAAGGCGAACGAAGGAACTTTGAAGAAGTAGAAATAACTCCCTTATTTTTGTTATATTTTAATGTTTCAAACTTTATGCTGGAATTGCCAAGGCATTGACAGTAAACTCTTTATTGATTATCTTTGTAGTTTTTGGAAACAGTTTAAGCCTGATTTTGTTTTTCTTTCAGAAACCAAGCAAAATTATAGTTTTATGGAAAAATTCAGCTCCATCTGGGTTATAATTTTCTACAAACGGTCGAACCAATTGGTTATAGTGGTGGCTTAGCACTATTATACTCTGCTATTTTCGATGTCGTAACTAATTATAAGGACAAAAATATGATCGATATAACCATCATAACTAAAGAAAAATCGATGGATATTACTTTTTTTTTACGCATAACCTATCCAACATAAACATTCTTATGTTTGGGAATGGTTAACTCGGATAAGTATTACTAGAAATACACCTTGGTTAGTTATTGAAGATTTTAATGAATTATCTCGTAACCATGAAAAACAAGGTGGTTCTTTAAGACATGTCAATTCCTTTGTTGATTTTAACCAAATGCTCCGAGATTGTGGACTTATTGATTTTCCAAAATAGCGAATATATGGTCCTAGAGAGGAGTGAGAAATAATGGATCACACAATGTATTCTTGATAAAGCCTTTGGGAACAAAGAATGGCATGAGGTATTTCCGAGATCATAAATTGAGTATCTCGATATGATAGGTTCAGACCATCGTCCCATTTTGGGTCGGTTTGCTAATCAAAAGTTTAAACCACATCATCAGTTCATTTTTGATAAACGATGGATTTGAAAAAATGGTTTTAGGGATATAGTAGAGAAAAATTGGAAAGGTCTTCATTTTAGAAGACCAATGACTTTCTCGGGGAAAATTAAATCTTGTCGTTGGGAAATTTCTCACTGGCGAAGTTTACATATCCAATCGGGGCATCAAAAGATAGTAGAACTACAGAACATAGTGGAAGAGTTGAAAAATTGTAGTACAAATGATGCGAATGCAAATTTCCAAGCAAACTTGAAAGTGAAACACGCTTATATTAAAGAGAAGATTTACTAGAAACAGAAAAAACATAACAAATGGTTTCAGGAGGGGGATACAAATACAAAAAAAATTTCATGCTCAGACGAAACAACACTGAGCTCGTAATCAAATAGTTGGATTGATGTCGGATAATGGTACCTGGGTAACACAAGACGAGGATATTCTAGTGGAAGCTACTGATTATTTCTTGAGACTTTTTACAAGTAATGGTAACACCTAAATACTCTTGGATGAGGTGGAGTCCAAAGTTACAGATTCCGATAATCAATTTTTGATGCGTAGAGCCAATGAGTTAGAAATTAAAACTGCCCTTTTATGATGGATCCAGGAAAAACCCTGGGTCTGGATGGCATGATAGCTCTTTTCTCTCAAAACTTGTGGGAAATTACTAAAGACGACTTAGTCAATTTAGTCAATGCATTTTAAGTCAAGGATCCTTTGAGCGAGACTTGAATGCTACGAATATTTGTCTCATACCTAAAGTCTCTCGCCCATCGAAGATGACCAAGTTTAGACCAATTAGTTTATGCAATGTGGGCTACAAATTTATTTCCAAAGTGTTGTGTTTACGACTCAAAGTTGTCTTTCCCAAACTGGTGTCGGAAACACAGTGAACATTTGTTGCTGGTAGATTGATTTCCGATAACATCTTGATTGCACAAGAAATGTTTCACGCCCTTCGTACCAACAAGGCTGTGAAAAGTAAGTTCATGGCTATTAAAACGGACATGAGCAAAGCTTATGATAGAGTCGAATGGATTTTTGTTGAAATATTATTTAGGAAACTTGGTTTCTGTGATTCTTGGATAAAGTGTATAATGTTGTGTATTACTAGTGTTGAATACTCCATTCTTATAAATGGGATATCGGGTGGACGCATTTCCCCGCATTGTGGTATACGTCAAGGTGATCCGCTTTAGTCTTATATTTTTATTCTTTGTACGGAAGTCCTTATTTCCAAATTAGCTGCTGCAGAACAAAGGTGTCTCATTTCAGGTATTTCAATTGCCAGAGATAGCCCTAATGTTTCACATCTGCTTTTTACTACTAATAACTTATTTTTTTGTAAAGCAACTAAGGAAGAGACCTCACAAATTTTACAAATACTTAACGACTATGAGGCAGTGTCGGGGCAACAAATTTATTTGGATAAATCTTTGATCCAATTTGGTTAGTCAGTCCCGATAGTCATAAAATTGAGATCCATAATATTATTCGGATTTCCCAAGTGGATAGGATTGGTTCTTATCTAAGCCTTCCTAAAAACATTGGTGGGGCAAAAACAAAATTTTTTGCCTTTGTACGTGAGAAACTTCAGGAATGTATAAATAGCTTGTCCTCTAAATTCTTGTCTAGAGCGGGTAAGGAAGTCTTGATTAAATATGTCCTTACAGCGCTCCCAACTTATGTTATGTCTTGTTATCGTCTTCCCAAATCTGTGATCATTAAGCTCAATTCAGCGATTGCAAACTTCTGGTGGTCAAACTCTGAAACCACTAAAGGTATACACTGGAAGAAACGGAAACAATTATACCAACCAAAGTCTGAAGGTGGTTTAGGTTTTTGAGCATTAGAGGAGTTCAATTCCACTCTCCTGGGTAAACAACTTTGGCGACTAAACAACTTTGGCGACTTATTGACTTCCCTAATTCCTTATTTACCACGGTTATGAAGGAAAGATATTTCAAAGACACTGACCCCCTGAATGCTAAAATACGAGCCAACCTTTCCTTCGGGTGGCGCAATATAGCGTCAAGTAGTTCCCTAATTTCTAAGGGTATTATACGCAGGATCGGGGATGGAAAATCTATCAGAGTCTGGTCAGATCCGTGGATACCAGATTCTTTTCCCATACCTGCAGTCAATTTAGAGTTAAATATATTTCCTGACCTTGCTCTAGATCAATTCTTGGATCATCGGTCGGTACATGGGAGGAAATTCTGGTACGACAATACTTTAGTCCGTCGGATGTTCCTTTAATCTTGGGAATACCAATACCTCGTATTCCTTGTCCTGATTATTAGGGATGGCTTTTCACAAAGACCAGACGATATTCAGTCTAATTTGGTTATCAAGCTGAGGAGACGGTGTCACTTATTGTTTGGACAATTTGGGCCAAATTTTCAGGCCTTACATAATAAAATTTGGAAGATGCATTGTCCAAATAAAATTAAACATTTTATATGACAAACTTTATCAGGTTGTACAGTTGTCAAACATAATTTGAGGAAGCATGGTATTAACTGTGATACTCGTTGTTCACGATGTGGTGCAGACGAGGAAACAATTAATCATACTATTTTTGAGTGCCCTCCAGCACTTCAAACATGGGCTCTATCGAATATTTCCTCTGCGGTTAGTTTATTCTCAGGACTATCGATATGGTATAACCTTGATTACCTATTTTAGAGAACACCTAATCTTGAAGAGATCCCGGTGTTCCCATGGATAATATGGCACATTTGGAAGGCTTGCAACAAGCATTGCTTCTTAAATAGTATGACTAATCTGCGCGATATATTAATTCGGACAGAGGCGGATTTCAAGGAATGGAACCTAGCTCGGAAGGGGTTAGAAATCAATAAACCTCCCTCAGTAGCCAAGTCCACCTTTTTGATGCCTCCATGGGTTTTTCCAACCACAACTAATCCCAGTTTCACAGGATACAAATGTCTTGTGGACGCTTCCTGGAAGAATACAGACCTCAACACTGGCTTAGGATGGTTCTGTTTTCTAGATTTAGGGGAAAAAATCATTATGGGGGCCAAATGTGTCCATCGGAGCTTGTCGGCCCTTCACTCTGAAGTTGAAGCTGTTCTCTGTGCAATGGAATCCCTGATTTTGCTGATCATTACGGAGGTAAAGGTCTCGACAGATTGTGAGACAGTTCTGAATATCTTCAATAATCCAGAGGAGTGGCCATCTTTCCTTCCGTATCAAGAACAGTTTGCACGTTTGCGTTCATTATTTTCTATATTTTCCCTTTCAGTTATCCCACGAATACTGAATCATAGAGCTGATGTTTTTGCTAGAGGTACTCAAAGATCAACTTTAGAGGGTTTATTGTAACTTACACTTGTGTTTTCTCTTTATTGATAATTTATAAATACCGTTGACAAAAAAAGAATTAAAGTATCTAAATTAATAAACCAAAAGTTAAAATAATCTGCTTCCAGAATCTGGACGCAACTAATTTCAATAGAATTAGCATATTTAACAACGTAGAAGTTCATTTGACAAAATTAAATTAATACATTTAAGTTTGATCATCAATTTCTTATGAAAATTATATTCAGAAAATATTATTTTATAACAACTAAGAACTGAAATCGTTTTTTGTAAACAACATGCTATTTTTTGGATTGATAGTTTATTATAATTTATATGCTGAAAAAAAGAATAAACATCATTAGGAATATTTCCAATATTAGATACGATCTAAGTAGTACTCATTGAAAATTTACGAACATTAATAACCAAAAAGAGAAATAGATCAAAATTTTTTGAATAACAAAATTTTACATATATATTTGACGGAAAAAAACAAAAAACTAAATTTCACATATTAAAATGAATTAGAGATGAAGTGTAAAAATGGTAACACTACCTTATGTTTCTTCTTCATAAATAATTTTAAATAACATTTTTATCAGAGAAAAAAAACCTTAAAACCAAAAAGCCCATTGAATATTCATTATCCAATGGGTTAAACCGAATAAAACCCACTAATGATAGATAATACCCATTTTAAGTCCGTTTCTTTTTTTCTTCTTGAAATAAGACTTTAGATTTTTAAAGTTTTCTGAATTTTGGATACCTATTGGGTTAAAATCCACTTTTGCCATCCCTAAGTGCTGGCTAGAGTGGACCAGATGTCCGTAGCTGTTTAGGCAGGGATATAGTGGCTTGAAGAGACAGAGAAACTACCTCGAGGAGGCTGGAATAGATCAGACAATCTTGTTGCTGCCACATGATGAATACTGGATTCGGAGTGGTGGTGTTGTTATCGGCTGGAAAAGTCGAACCTGGACTTGTGCTGCCATCAAGATGTCCGACGAGTTTTAGCCATCGACCAAGGCTCTGACTTGACGACTCCAAATCAGATAATTTGTAGAACTAAGTTTAGATATGTTTGTCATATTGACATGAAAAAAAGTGGGCTAAGTGACATCAATCGCTTTAACCGTATCATTAGACATGATGTTTCAGGAAAAAAAAAGCAGAGATGATTCAGAGACTGCTCTGATACCACACACCGCAAATACCTTGAGTCATATAGAATACCTCTAGTTTTTTAAGAATTTCTAATTAGTAAATAACCTCCAATGTTACTTACCAAATAAAATTCTAAATTTAGGAGAATAGTCTAATTTTCATCAAATAGCTTAAATTTCTTTAATATAAGGTCCGTACCTTACATCTTCTCTTTTTACCAATGTAGGTTTCTCCGATATAACCCGATTTAATCGAATATTTTCCCAATGATTATGTATACTGTTATTTTTAGTCTATTTGTTTTTCTTTACTATTTCTGCCTTATGAACTACTCCTTTTTTAAAGAATGTCATTCTAGCAACAAAAAGTAGTTTTATGAAGAGTGTCATTCTACATTTTCAATGCAACTTTTTACAAATGATTCTAGTTTTACCCTCCAATCAAAATTAGATATATGAAATCTAACTAATTATTACCCATAATAATTAGGGACATGAAAGAAATTTAGCATCTTTTCTTAATATGTGTGAAAAAACCTAGAATGACACTCTTTACAAAACGGGAGAGTATTTTATTTTTCCATTTCTCTCATTGTTAATTGCCTGTTCTTTTAATGATTGATTGGCCTTTTCGGAATCAAAGAAGAGGTGATTGAATGACGTCCGTGATTAATGACACTCTTTGTAGGGTTTTCTTTTTTCTTCATATATAAAATGTAATCGTAATGTATTTACTATAATTAATAATACTCCAGTAATGGTGCTAGGTTTCATAATAGGATTTCAAATAATCAAAGCTACATCGATCTAGTATACGAATATCAGCAAAATTCAGACGATCACTTTTCTTCGTCAAAACATTCACTCTATTTGATACAGCAAACCTGCAACATTACTCTCTAATATGTTTTTTTTCCCTTTTCTGATTATTTCACGTATTTGTTGAATTTTTTACAAGCTTTTTAATGTAAGTTACGATTCATATTTCTATTTTCATATCAAGATATTTTTACCATATTTATTAATTATCATTTGTACTAACAATAAGGCAAATTACTAATTTTTTATTATTATTTATAATTCCATTCCAAAAAATGGGTAAAAAATCATTAGGGTTATAAACCTACTTTGTATGGTAAAATCAAAAAAATAAAAAGTAGTATGATTTTGTCCTTTAGAACTATTAAATGGTGAAGAAAACGAAATAAAGTTATGGAGGAAAATACAAAGAGCTGGCGAGTAGAATTTGGCAGGTAGTAAAAACAGTGTAAACCCGTGAAGTTCGTCGCTTTAAAAGATTTAGTTTTTCTCAAAAAGAAAAGCATAAAAAAGTGAAATGGATAATGTGATATTTTGATGAATGAATCTAATACATGCATGTGACTCTACTATTCTTTATTTGTCTCCTTGTTCCCACTCACAAGCACGTCAATAATCGATAAGAAAAAGAAAAAACTAAAGGTCGTGTGGTTACGAGAGGATAGTGTAAGTTAAGTGAAAGAAGACGAGAATTAACTTTCTTCTATGTATTTCACACATACAATGTCTGCTCAGTGCTCACACGATCGATATTCGACACTTGTCTAGCTTTGATTTCATAAGGCTCTAGGGATTTGCAAAGAATCAAATCTATATTGCTAAGCACGAGGCTTAGACTAGAGATGTTAAAATGGGTAAAAAAATCCGGCCCGAATCTGAGCCCGAAATAAGCCCGCACTAAAAAAACCCAAAACTAAAAAAGCCCAATAAGATTATAGTCTTATTAAAACTACCCATATGAAACCCAGAATAATATGTGCTTTTTATGGGTACCCATTTATTATTCTTTACTATTTAAATTTGTTTGTAGTATTTTATTTCTCTATTTTTTTTACTCTTTCTCTTCTTTTTTACTCTCTCTCATTTTTTACTTTCTCTATTCTTTTTTACTCTCTCTCCTCTTTTTTACTCTCTCTCCTCTTTTTTACTTTCTCTCTTCTTTTTTACTCATTCTCCTCTTTTTTACTCTCTCTTTTCTTTTTTATTCTCTCTCCTCTTTTTACTCTCCCTCCTCTTTTTACTCTCTCTCCTCTTTTTTACTCTCTCTCTCTCTCTCTCTTATTTTTTGCTCTTTCTCTTCTGTTTTTTACACTCTCCTCTTTTTTTACTCTCTCTCCTCTTTTTACTCTCTATTCTTTTTTACGCTCTCTCTTCTTTTTTATTCTCTCTCTTATTTTTACTCTCTCTCCTCCTTTTTACTCTCTCTCCTCTTTTTTACTCTCTCTCTCTTATTTTTACTCTTTCTCTTCTGTTTTTTACACTCTCCTCTTTTTTTACTCTCTTTCCTCTTTTTTTACTCTCTCTCCTTTTTTTTATTCTCTCTCTTCTTTTTTACTCTCTCTCTTCTTTTTTACTCTCTCTCTTATCTTTTACTCTCTCTCTCATATCTTTTATTCTTTCTCTTCGTTTTTTACACTCTCCTCTTTTTTTACTCTCTCTCCTCTTTTTTACTCTCTCTCTTCTTTTTTACTCTCTCTCTTCTTTTTTACTCTCTCTCTTATCTTTTACTCTCTCTCTCATATCTTTTATTCTTTCTCTTCGTTTTTTACACTCTCCTCTTTTTTTACTCTCTCTCATCTTTTTTACTCTCTCTCTTCTTTTTTACTCTCTCTCTTCTTTTTTACTCTCTCTCTTATCTTTTACTCTTTCTCTTCTGTTTTTTACACTCTCTTCTTTTTTTACTCTCTCTCCTCTTTTTTACTCTCTCTCTTCTTTTTTACTCTCTTTCCTCTTTTTTTACTCTCTCTACTTTTTTTTACTCTCTCTCTTATTTTTTACTCTTTCTCTTCTGTTTTTTACACTCCTCTTTTTTTACTCTCTCTCCTCCTTTTTACTCTCTCTCTCTTTTTTTTACTCTCCCCCCTCTTTTTTACTCTTTCTCCTCTTTTTTACTCTCTCTCTTCTTTTTACTACCTCTTTCTTCTTTTTTACTCTCTCTCCTCTTTTTTTTTCTCTCCTCTTTTTTTCTCTCTCCTCTTTTTTTTACTCTCTCTCCTCTTTTTTACTCTTTCTCTTCTTTTTTTACTCTCTCTCTTTTTTTTTACTCTCTATCCTCTTTTTTACTTTCTCTCTTCTTTTCTACTCTCTCTCTTCTTTTTTACTCTCTCTTATTTTTTACTCTCTTTTTTACTCTCTTTCTTCTTTTTACTCACTTTTCTTTTTTTACTCTCTCTTCTCTTTTTGCTCTCTCTCATCTTTATTACTTTCTCTCATCTTTTTTACTCTCTCTCTTCTTTTTTACTTTCTCTCCTCTTTTTTACTCTCTCTCCTCTTTTTTCCTCTCTCTCCTCTTTTTTACTCTCTTTTTCTCTTCCTTTTACCCTCTATCTTTTTTATGCTCTTTTTTTCTAAAAACTCATTGGATACCCATTACCCAATGGGTATACCCAAATAAAATCCATCAGTTTTGGGTACTACCCATTTTAAGCCCGATAATTTTTTTTTATTGAAATAAGACTTTGAGACCCTATATTATTTCTGGGTTTTGGGTACCCAATGGGTAAAAAACCATTTTTAACATCCCTAGTTTTGACCAAAGTTTTTTTTCTTTATGATGACAATCTAAACTTCATATGCTTTAAGATGTAGTGAGAGAGCTAAACTTATATTCATTAATCTGAGTTCATTTGCCCGGGCCTTGTCTTTGTGCAAACATCTAACTTTTAGATAGTAAATTCTATCGGAATTCCGTATGAATAACATATTGCTTTGTATATGTATAGTGCATAAAAACAATTTCTTTTTCTTATTTAGCCTTTTACCCGTTCTAAAATATGCTACTTCCACTTCAGAAAGTTTTTTAAGTTTAATTTTTCACAAAAATTAATGTTGCATAAGTCACCACCCAATAACTTTACTATGTGTGCTCTTATAATTAATTAGTCTTGTAAAAAGTAAAATACAATAATTATTTAATGCACATTATAAACAGAAATGAGTTATTTATAATACATAAAATCAATATTTTATTAATTATTTTGCGTAAAATAATACATATAAGCAACATAGAGGAATCTATAAATGTCAATTATTTTTGAATGAAAATTTCAAAAAGAAATTAACATGTACCAGCTTGTCATTCAATTGGAAATACTTTACAAAACTAACACTAGAACTATAAACTAATTACATGACAAAATTATAATATATATTATTTTCAAAAAACTCATATTTTTCTCTTACACCTCAAGATTTATTAACAAAAACAATGTATACATACTGTTTTTTTGATGAGGAAGGTGAACAAGAAATAGAAAAATGGAGAATAAAACAAATAATCGTTAAAAATTAACATATTAGGCATTTAACAAACATAGTAGCCGACCTCTTCGAAGATCGTCCAAACGAAACGAATAAATGTGTCCATCCCCAAAAAATTGGAGTATAGAGCACGAAATAAACTTATGGATGTGGTTACAAGGTGTAGCTTAGGATTCTGCTTATACTTAAAAAGAGTGTAAACCCGTGAAGAATGTGACTTTTTGGGATTTAATATTAACATTAATAAAAAAAAATAGAGAAATAAAATAATGTGAGGTTGTTAATAAATAGTATTGATGAGTGCATGTGACTCCATCATTGGTATCTTTGGTTCCTCCCATAAACGAGACAAGAATTGGAAAATTGGTGGTCGTTGGAGTACTCATGAGTCATGAGTATTTGTCATAAGAACACGTCAGGTCCATCAACAGCACAAAACAGCAAAATCACTAGAACCATCAGAACAAAACCATCACTGTTTCTTTGGATAGTTTGCTAATATTCAATATGTTGCCGACTTGCCCTTATACAAACGGCTTAAACGTTACCTGTTTTGGACATAACTTTTCGTTAATAATTTATATGAATTTCTATCTTTAATTAGACAAAAGTTGACTACGTACCCTAAGGTTTAGTTTTCAATGTTATAGTTATTCGAGATTTTATGTGAAAAAGATAGTTCGAAACTTCTAAATGTTGGGTTGGTTTTGCTTAAAAGAAAATGGACCTGAATAACTTTGGGCTTCGAAACAAAGTTTGGCTCATTTAAGAATGGGAAAAACTGCCGAAAAACATGTGAACTTGCAAAACCTGGTTGATTTAACTATAAACTTTAAGCTCCGTCAATTAAACTACCAATTTAATTTTGACCTTAAACAAACACTAAAGTTTGGGTTGACTCGGCCAATTGAACATTCCGAAAATCCCAAATTTAATATTTCTTAAAATTCGAAAGCCAAACCGATTTTTCAAAGTTCGATTCAGTTCTTATCTTCATTTTAATGAACCCTTAAGTTTGTTTTTTTACATTCTTTTAAGAATGAGCTCAAATTTGAGTTTATTTAACACATATATCCATAAGTTTGAAGCTCAAATTTGAACTTATTTTTGAAAGAAAAGAGAAAAGCAAGCTTAGGGGTTCTCTAAAATGAAGATAACAATTGAATCGAACTTTGAAAAATCGGTTTGCTTTCGAATTTTGAGAAATTTTAAATTTAGAATTTTCGGAATGCTCAATTGGCCGAGTCAACCCAAACTTTAGTGTTTGTTTAAGGTCAACATCAAATTGGTAGTTTCATTGACGGAGTTCAAAGTTCATAGTTAAATCAACCAGGTTTTGCAAGTTCACATGTTTTCGGCAGTTTTCCCATTTAAGAATAGAACCAAGTCAGACTCTGCAACTCTTAATCGAGATCAATGCTAAAAAACCGGATTAACGACCAGAAAGAAAGAAGATGAGAGAATCACAAAAATCACACAATCTCAGAAATTAGAGAGAGAATCTTTATCTTCATCAATCTCCTATGAATAAAGCTTCTTAATCGATTTCATACTTCTTGATTCTGCATCCAATTTCTCTGGTTTTGATCTGTTTGGTTTTAAGTAGTTCATCTCGTTCTTCTCAAGAAAAGTTCGAGAGTAAGGAAAAACACTGGAGCTTTCTTCATCCTCTACATCTTGATAGGAGAAGAAGAATATTGTTCAAGTGCAGAAGCTTTGCTTCTACCTTGCAATTCCGCAGCTCACTTTCTTTGTTTTGATCTTCTTCTAGTTCACATCAAGAATTGAAGATTGTTTTCCAACAATCTTGAACAATATTCTTTCATCAGAGCTGAACAGAGATGGAAAAAAACACAGTGGTGCCAGACTTATCAAGATTACAACCACTCACAGGACCTAATTATAGGAGGTGGTCAGAAGAACTCTTATTATTCTTTCAGGAAACTGGATTTGAATACGTCTTTCACTACGGATGGTGTTGTCTTACCCTCTAAGGATTAAATGGATCAGAGTCAAAGAAAGAAGAGTCTAGAGCAAGAAAAAGGGTACATTTGAGGAACATAACCAGACTTGTAGAGGACATATAATCAGGTATCTGTCAGAGAAACTGTTTGATATATATGTGAACTTTGAGTCCGTAAAAGAAAGTTGGGATAATCTGAAGAAGAAGTATGGATCAAAAGATCAAGTAAAGAAACAGTATGTGACATCTCGTTGGACCTCTTTCATGATGAAGAATGATCTACCGATACTTGAGCAACTACACGACTATGAAGCTATAGTGTCAAGAATTTGATCGGAAAGGATTCGAATAGATGATCAGTTGGCTGCACCTGTGTTAATTGACAAGCTTCCTTCGACCTGGAATAATTACAGAAGCAAACTCAAGCATGAGATGAAAAAGATGACACTGGATGAGTTGATCTCAGACATACTAATTGAAGATACAAATCGTGCATACATTGGTAATGTACCAGAAACTCAATACTCAAGGAACGATGCTCATCTTGTGGAAAGTCAAGCTGGTGGATCCAAGGAAAAAAGGAAGAAAAACAAAAATAAGGACAGAAACTCACTGAAACAGTAAGTTGAATTCAAAAAGAAATCTAATGTTGGAATTACAACAAGCCATGCCACAAGAAACACGTGTGCAAACTACTTCTACAAGTGAAAGATGCAGAAACAGCTAACGCTCATCTGACAGAAGATATAGTTGTTGTTGTGACTGAGGTAAATGCAACAACAAATATTGTAGACTGGATTGTTGATTCAGGCTCAACAAGACATATATGCAATGACAAGAGACTATTCAAAAGAATGGAGGATCGCTATGAGAACAAGGTGTTTCTAGGGGATGCAAGTCCTGTAAATGTGATGGCATTAGAGAAGTGAACTTAAAGCTATCTTCATGGAGAAATCTTACTCTAACTAAAGTGTTTTTTGTACCATCTATGCGTAAGAATTTAATCTCGAGTCCTTTGCTTATGAATCCTGGTGTTAAGCAGATTATTAAATCTGGGAAATTGGTATTGACTTAATGGGGGAACTACATAGGGAAAGCCTTTTGTAATGGGAATTTGTTTGTATTGGAAACTCTCAATGAAATGAAAACTAAGAATTCTGCTTATTTAGTCTGTGATTTAGATACTTGGCACACTAGACTTGGTCATCTAAATGTGAAATCTATTAAGAGACTAAATCAAGCAGATGTAATTCCTGACGAACTTGGCAATGAATTCCCAAAATGTGAAATATGTGTTGAAGCTAAACATTCTCGGAAACCTTTTGTCAACAAAGAAATACGCAGGTCTAATCTTCTTGATCTAATTCATACAAATTTGGCTGAATTCAAGAATACAGAGAGTAGAGGAGGTAAACGATACTATGTGAAGTTTATAGATGATCACTCAAGGTACTCAGAAGTGTTTCTCTTAAGCTATAAAGATGAAACATTCAACTCCTTTATTCTGTATAAATCTGAAGTAGAGAATCAATTAGATAGAAAGATGAAGAGAATTAGATCGAATAGAGGAGGTGAATATGAGTGTGAATTGATGCACTCATTCTGTAACAAAGAAGGCATTATTGATGAGAGATCTGCTCCTTATTCTCCTCAGAAAAATGGTATAGTTGAGAGGAAGAATAGAACTCTAAAAAATATGATGAATGCAATGCTTCTAAGTTCAGGTCTTCCAGATAGCTTGTGGGGAGAAGCTACACTCTCAGCTTGTTACATTCTAAACAGTTCCTCATAAGGGTTTAGAAGTGACACCATACAAACTTTGGAAAGGTCATAAACCAAGTCTAAGTCAACTAAGAGTTTGGGGATGCTTGGTGAAAGTCGGACTGCCTAGTTTTAAGAGGTCAACAATAGGGTCAAAACGACTACCTAGTGTTAAGAGGTCAACAATAAGGTCAAAAACTGTTGTTGCATTGTTTGTAGGGTAGGCATCAAAGAGTACATCTTACTGATGTTTGATGTTTGATAAAGCAAGTAAAAGACTCAGTCATGTCATAGAATCTAGAGACGTAGAATTCTTGAACACATCTTTCCATACATAAAATCACATGAGAAGTCTGAGTTATGTGATGATTCTAATATTAAGCATACTGAAGTATTATCAGGAAAAAGGAAAATGATGCATAAATTAGGAGAAGCAAGAGAGTCAGAACATAAAAGGACTTTGGTCCAGAGTTTATAACAAGTTACTTGGTTTCAGATAAACTACTGTCTGAAGAATTTGTTATATATATTTGATAGAAGAAGACCCTGTAACATTTTCAGAAGCGATGAAGTCAATAGATGTTGTGCTATAGTTGGAAGCAGTCAGTAGTGATTATGACTCAATTATCTCAAATCACACTTGGGAGATTGTAGACCTGCCACGAGGGTGTAAGGCTATGAAGTGCAAGTGAATTTTAAAAAAGAAATATAAGGCAGATGGAACTATTGACAAGTTCAAAGCAAGATTGATTGCACAAGGATACTCTCAAAAACATGGAATCGATTTCTTTGACACTTATAATCCTGTAACAAAACTAGCATCTATAAGACTGCTTTTAGCAATAGCTTCAACTCACAATTTGATTGTACATCAAATGGATGTGAAGACAACCTTTTTGAATGGATATTTAGAGGAAAAAATCTATATGATTTAACCCGAGAGCTTTGTTATAGAAGGACAAGAGCATAGGGTCTGCAAAATGAGAAAGTCATCGTACGGTCTCAAACAAGCACCAAAACAGTGGTTTGAAAAGTTCAGCTCAACACTGTTAGGGTTTGGATTCACGACAAACAATGAAGACACATGCATCTTCAGTAAAGGTAACCAGTACAAACTTTGTGATAATCTGTCGTCTATATGTAGATGACCTGATTATTTTAGGCACTTCTTTAGATGTAGTAGAAAACACAAAATCATTTCTTTGTTCCAAGTTTAGCATGAAGGATTTGAAGGAGATTGATGTTATACTAGAAATAAAAGTATCAAAGACCAATTCGGGTTACTCTCTATGTCAATCTCATTACATAGAGAAAGTACTGAAGAAATTTGGTTATTGGGAAAAACACTCAGCTAAATCTCCTTATGATCCTTCAATACACATGTATAAGAATAAAGGAAACAGTGTTAAGCAGAGTAGATATACTAAAACTCTGGTTAGTGTGATGTATCTAATGAATTGCACAAGACCGGATATTGCTTACTCAGTAAGTAGGTTGTGTAGATACACACAAAAACCAAGTAAAGAACATTGGATAGCTTTAAATAGATTGTTAAGGTATCTAAAGGGAATAACGAACAAGAGTCTAAACTATGAAGGACTAGGTAATGTACTAGAGGCATTCTGTGATGCTAATTGGATCAATAACCATGATGATGTGAATTCCACAAGTGGATACATATTCTCTTTAGGAAATGGTGATGTAGCTTGGAAAATAGACATGTATAGCAAGGTCGACAATCTGACCTAATGGCACTAGAGTTAGCTAGTCAAGAAGCTGATTGGTTAAGGAGTGTTCTTAGTGATTTGCCAATGTATGGAAATGACTTGCCATCAATATCCATGAGATGTGACTCATAATCTACTATTGCAGTTGCAATGAATAAACTGTATAATAGGAAGAAAAAACATATCCGTATGAGGCATAAAGTGATAAGAGGCTTGATAAAAGCTGGTGTATTATCATTGGAGTATGTCAGGACGGAACTAAACTTAGTAGACCCATTGACTAAAGCTCACTGTGAACAGAAAGTTCAAAGCACAGCAAGAGTGATGGGCTTGGATCGATTTGAGTTTTAAACTTATTTGGGCTCCTTACTATGCAAATTTACTTATGTAAAGAAACTAGTTCAAAAGGTCAAACGAAAAAATAAGTTGAAAGACTTGGAAAATCGAAGGAAGACACAACATAAGAGCAGGTGTTGTAATGCTTGGTTTCAAGGTGAATTGATCATTCACAGGGACAAGTGAACCAAGAGATGCAGATGAATATTGTAACAATAAATGGATGAATTCATGTATTGAATATACATTGCAGAAAAATGAAAAAGAAAAACGGATGATGAATTCATGTGAACCTATGTGCTTTCATCAGTATAAAGGTGTTTAAGATATATATATATATGTGTGTGTGTGTGTTTGAGAGTCAGTTAAAATCGGTTATTCAAGTCACATACATCAACTATAGCATATACAACTTTTAAGAAAACAGAGGAGGATTGTTGGGTTGGTTTTGCTTAAAAGAAAATGGACCTGAATAACTTTGGGTTTCGAAACAAATTTTGGCCCATTTAAGAATAGAACCAAGCCGGACTCTGCAACTCTTCAGTGGGATCAATGCTATAAAACGGATTAACGAACCAAAAAAAAGAAGATGAAAGAATCACAAAAATCGCAATCTTAGAAATTAGAGAGAGAATCTTCATCTTCATCAATCTCCGATGAACGAAGCTTCTTAATCGATTTCAAACTTCCTGATCTGCATCTAGTTTCTCTAGTTTTGATCTGTTTGGTTTTAAGTAGCTCATCTCGTTCTTCTCAAGAAAACTTCGAGAGCAAGGAAAAACACTAGAATTTTCTTCATCCTCTACATTTTGACGGGAGAAGAAGAATATTGTTCAAGTGCAGAAGCTTTGCTTCTAACTTGCAGTTCCACAGCTTACTTTCTCTGTTCTGATCTTCTTCTAGTTCAGGTCAAGAATCGAAGATCGTCTTGAACACTAAACATTATTTTCACAATTAATTATACGAACTTTAGTTCTAGCTCCGTTTCAGTTGAGAGAAGTTATAATAACTCGATTCATTTTAGTAAAAATTCTAGAGGGAGATTCGGATTTGTCCACGAAAAGACTAATCAATACTTTTCTCTTTTCTCTCTCATTTTCTCCTTGATTCTTATGCCAACACCTTGTTAGCCGTTGTCTTCTCAAACATGGTCGGAGTTTTGAGCTTCCGGCCTCCGCCTGACCCTCCTCCCTTACCCTCTTCCATCCTCAACCCAGCCAACTTTCCCCATCTCCCTCCATTGCCCATTCCTCCATTGTTAACCCTAAATCTTCCCATACTTTGATTGGCTCTTCAGATCCATCGCATTTGGCTACCATAAAGCAACTCCATCCCACTACTACTCTTGGTTCTCGCCAGAGAAAGGAACATAAAAGCAATAACACAGTTAAGGGTTCTCAGCCATGTTCATCTACAGTGCCATTAAAGGAAAATCTTGGATCGTCCTCTAATCAAACTGCTCAAGCAACAGTTATATGCGAGGAAACAGCTCAAGTAACTCCTCAACCTGTGGAAACAGTTCTGGTTCCACCACCACCTATGGAATCTGGCTCTGGTAAGGCTGAAATCTCCATTACAAGCAATGCAGTAATTGCAGGATTGAATGGCATACTTGTTGCTGATATAGTAAAGCCCATCCCCTCACTTGTTCCACCTGTGACTAGCACATCCCCACCAAAGGCTCCCACCTCTCTTGCTCATACCTCATGGGCAGATTTGGTCAGTTCCGATGTGGATAAAATTCTTAAGCGCCTTGCCCCGTGTACTACGTCTGAAGATAGTACACCAAGGGTTGTTATACCTGATTCAGTGTTCCAAAAAGGAGCCACAATACACAAAGATTTCATTATAGGAGTGTTTATGGGAAAAACACCTTCTATACTCAAATACAAAACGTGCTCTCTCACATTTGGGGCCGAGGTAGGAAAATTGAGTTCCACCTTAAGCCTGCCCAATGTACAATGATGGTCAGAATCCCCAATGACATCATATGGAAGAAAATTGTGGAACAAGAGTTTTGGCATATAGGCTCTACAATGTTTTATGTTGCTCAATGGACTCCTGATCTCGCTGTCAAACCACCCTCTACATCTTCCATTCTGTTATGGGCTAACATTAGGGGTCTCCCTCTTGATCTTTTCCATCAACAAGGTCTTAGTCTTGTGGTAGGGCTAATTGGGGATCCCATTGAAACTGATGATTCGACAATCAGACTATCTAACTTGGATGTAGCTCATGTCAAATGTCGGGTAAATTGCACTAAACAACTGCCATCAAAAATAGAATTCCAACGTGAGGACGGTTCAGTAAGTACCTTAACAGTCGATTACCCTTGGAGTCCTCTAATCTGCATAGTCTGCAAGGAAATGTGTCACCTTAAATCGAGATGTCCATCTAGTAAATGGGTTCCTGTCCAGCAAACGACTCCTCCCAATCCTCCCACCCCTTCAGATCCTTCCATGTCCTCTCTTGCTCCTTCTTCATTCCCTCCAGTTCAGTCACCAATTGTGGACACTAATATGGTTGACGCCAACTCCTCCCCAGCTGTAGTTAGCCATGTTGCTATTGGCCCTGTGGCAGCCACTTCAACTGTTGCCAGCCCTATCGCAACTAGTCCTGAAGCAGAACTCATTCAAGATGTTTATTTTGGAAGAGATGCAAACGATTCCATAACAATATCTAATGTCACTCATGTTTTGGCTTTACGTGTGCATAAACCTCAGCTACCAAATCGTCCCACAAAGCATCCTCTTTTTGACCCAATGGAAGCTGAAAACATGCTTCCTCCTCAACCTATTTGCCCTCAGCCAAGTTCTTCTCTGCCCAACTCTCATGTTCCACCCTTGGGATCTCCAAGTTTTTATGCTAGTCTCCAACAACCTGATAGCAAATGTTTATCCACCTCTATTAATCCCCCTTCTATTCAACCTAACCCATCAATTTCTCCCACTACCCTTTTGTTGGGTCCCCCTAATAATATTGGGGAGCCTAACCCTAACCTATAAATGTTTGTACAATCATTTTCTTGGAATGTCAGGGGCCTTAATGACCATGATAAGCATAATGCTTTTAAGTCCTGGCTTAGTAGTAGTAATGTACAATTCGGTGCTATTTTAGAAACCCACATAAGAGAATCTAACCTTAACTCGGTTATGCAAAGCCTCTGTTTTAACTGGTCATTCGCGTCTAATCACACAGCTGAAGATTCAGGTAGAATAATAGTCATTTGGAAGGCTCCAATATCAATCTCGATCCTGCAAAGATCAAACCAAATAGTAACATGCAAAGTCAGTATACCGGGATCCCATTAGTTCTATTTCTCTGCTATTTATGCCAAAAACACAAGCGAAGAAAGGGAGGTCTTATGGTCAGATTTGCAGCTGGTCCACTCACAATTTCAGCTTGATTCCTCCCCTTGGTTGATAGGTGGAGACTTTAATGAGATCTTGCACCCGGCTGAACACTCATCAACTGCCCATAACCGTATAACTACTCAGATGAGTGACTTCAAGTCCTGCCTTGACAACATTGGTGTTAAAGACCTAAGATTTCATGGCACCTATTTCACATGGACAAACAAGCAGTCAGCAAACTACATTGCAAAGAAGCTGGATAGAGTTCTAATTAATGAGCAGTGGCTAAGTGTTTTTCCTCTAAGCCTAGCCAAATTCCAAGCTCCATACTTCTCTGATCCTACCCCAGCCACTATAAATTTAGCATGCCCCTTACCCATATCTGGAACCAAACCTTACAAATTTTTCAACTATCTATCCAACCACCCTAACTTCCTCACTATAGTCGATGCTTCTTGGAGTGACACTAGAATCGAGGATTCTACTCTCAGTTTACTGAGTGTAAAACAAAAGGAATTGAAGAGAGAACTTAAAACAGTAAACAAACATGAGTTTTCAGACATTCAAAAAAGAGTGAGTGAGACTAATTGTTTGCTAAAACTTGCACAGGTTCAATCATTAGCACATCCAAACCAATCAAATTTCGTTGAGAAGAGAAGACGTCAGGATAAGCTTCTGTTCTTGAAAGACATTGAGGAGTCCTACTACAAGCAAAAATATGGGATTAATTGGCTTGCTAATGGAAATCAAAATTCGAGCTTCTTTCATAAAGTCTCTCAAGCTAGAAATGCGTACAATACAATCCATACCTTAGAGAGTCTGGGTGGAATTGTCTCCACAACTCCAGAAGAAACAGGTGCCATTGCAGTTGATCATTTCAACGCATCCTCGGCCCACCAGTTCCTCAACGCTTGCTCTCTCCTGTTGATGTTGCATCACCCTTACTTTACACATGTAGTCAATCATAGCAGAATGTCATTTCATTAATACCTACTCGAGAAGAAGTCACAAAAATGATGTCCAAGCTTAATCCTAACAAAAGTCCAGGGCCCAGTGGTCTAACCTCAAAGTTTTATACATCAGCTTGGCCTATTGTAGGAGAAAGTGTTATCTCTGCCATTCTCAAGTTCTTTCATCATCCAGTTATGCCAACTGCAACAAATTCTACCATCCTCAGTCTAATCCCTAAATTTAGTGGAGCTACTAACATAAAGGACTATAGACCTATCTCTTGTTGCAATACACTATACGAAGTGATATCTAAACTTCTTGTTGCTAAGCTCAAGCCATTGCTGCCCAAGCTAATTCTACCAAATCAATTAGCATTCATCAAAAGGAGGCAACAACTGGAAAACTGTCTCCTAGCAACAGAGATAGTGAATGGAGATCATAAGAAACATCTACAGCCGAGGCTCACCATAAAAATTGATATAGCCAAAGCATTTGACTCATTGCGGTGGGACTTTGTTCTGGCTTGTCTTCAAGCGATTCACCTGCCACAAAAATTCTTAGACTGGATCAAAGAATGTATTTCTAGCACAACGTTCTCATTGGATATAAATGGTACACTACATGGGTTTTTCAAAGGAACACGAGGCTTGAGGCAGGGAGATCCCTTATCTCCCTATCTCTTTGGGATAACTATGAACTACCTATCACTTAAGTTGAATGCTGCAGCTGAAGCTGGTCTTATAGGATACCATCCTAAGTGCAAAACATCTAAGCTAACCCACCTATGCTTTGCAGATGACCTATTACTATTCTCAGATGGCTCAGACTCCTCAATGCAAAACATTCTACTTATTCTCAATGACTTCAAAATTCTCTCAGGCTTGGCTATAAGTGTCGAAAAATCTTGCATGTTTCCTTGGGGGTCTATTTGCTGTGGCTGCACAAAATTTAACCCAAATATCAGGTATTCCTCATGGAATTCTTCCCATTAAGTACCTAGGACTTCCTATAAGCTCTAGAAATTTATCAATGCTTGATTGTGAGCCCCTTATTCGTAAGTTGAAATCGAAAGTAGGTGCTTGGACTGCAAAATACTTATCTTTGGCGGGGAGAATCCAACTCCTAAACTCTGTCATCTCCGGTCTAACCAATTTCTGGGCAGCTGCTTTTATTCTTCCAAAGAAGTGTCTGCGAATGATTAATTGCATTTGTAGCTCGTTCCTATGGAAAGGAAACTTGGAAGGCCGATATTCTGCAAAATTGGTGTGGGAATCTGTCACTAAGCCTAAATCGGAAGGGGGATTAGGACTAAAGAATATTGAGATATGGAACCGAACCTGTGCTTTGAAGCTGTTTTGGATCCTTATTTTTCATCGTGAATCAGTGTGGGCAGCATGGATCCACCAAAATGTCATAAAAGACAAGATCATTTGGGACATGAAGGTTCCACGAAACACCTCTTGGAACCTCAAGCAAATCTTTAAACTACGTCCACTGGCATTAAAATGGGTTCAAATTCAAGCAGAAAATGGTAATAGAATCAATTTCTGGCGAGACCCGTGGACTCACCTAGGACCATTCATCTCATTTGTAGGTCAGCTTGGGGCAAGACAAACTGGAATCCCGCTACAAGCAATGGTGGCCTCTCACTGGATTAGTGGAAACTAGGTTTTACCTCCTGCCCGATCAGATAGGATTCAAGAGATGTTTGCAGTGATTACTAACATCAAGCTTTCTGTTGAAGAAGATGTGCTTACCTGGACCGTTAAAGGGAAAACCACCACAAAATTTTCTTCGGGTACCATGTACGAAGAAATGAGAGAACCATCAACAGTTGTACCTTGGTGCAAAATTGTTTGGCAAAAGAATAGGATCCCAAAACATTCTGCACTTACCTGGCTATTTGTGCTTAACCGATGCCCTACTCGGAATAGAATCATCAACTGGGGAGTAACGACAGATTCAATGTGCCTCTTTTGTAATCAACACTCGGAAAACAGAGACCATTTACTCTTCGCATGCCATTTCTCATCTTCTCTATGGAGCCTTCTCACCATGAAATTTCCAATCCAAAGGTAGTCAACATCCTGGAATGATATTCTTCAAGACCTCATCAATTTCGCTGGTAGGAAAGAAATAAGGTACCTCTTACTTCTCCTGTGGCAAGCATCAATTTAGAAAATTTGGAATGAGAGGAATAAGAGATTGCATAGAAATTCTCATAGAGCTATTGAGAGTCTCCAAACTGTGATTAAATCAACAATTAAGAATCATATTACCTCTCTTCGCTCTATAAATCCAGCAAAAGCAAGCAGAATTATGCAAGCCTGGTTTTCACTCGACTGAATCAAATCTGGTGGCATAGGCGGACTCCTTCCCAAGGACAGAAATTAGGCCACGTGACTTATGCTTTCTTCTGCAGATGATATTGGGCTGACCTACATGGACTTCTTTGCATAACTTTATAATGAGTTTTTTATAGATTCTAAAATGTGGGTTTATCTAAATATGTAATGTGCAAAAAACTTAGCATTTTGCTTATTTAAATATATCACAAAAATTTTATCCAAAAAAAAAAACTAATCAGTTTTAATCTACTCAAAGAAGTCAAAGCAGCTTAGACCCGTTGACGAAATGAGGCAACTAAAAGCCCATTAATATTGAACCTTAAGCCATCCCAACGGCCCAATATAGGCAGAGACAGAGCTTTTTGTTTGGTTGTTTGTGAGATATGAGAAAGGTACACTATTGCACTTTCACCTTCCATTTTTTGTAAAAAAAATATAGAGTGTTGGTACCAGGCTCAAAATCCTTAACGGGCTCAACAATAATTGGATGGGCCGAACAAATAACCAGGCGAGCTTCATGAGGTTCTTTAGGCCGAGCATACGAAGCCCAGAAGAACGCAGCCGACTAAGCGAGCAACAGACTCGTTCGCCGACCTACACTATGCTCGCCGGGAATCAAGGAGAAAATCTCGGAGAATCTTGAGAGGATCTACACCCAAAGACCTAGGGCTAAAAACCTATAAATAGTAGTCCGTAACCATAGAAAAAGAACACAACAAAAAAAGAGAGAGAAAACCCTAGAACTTAGGAACTAAAACACTTGTTCGATCTCTATTTGTAACGTATTTTCGTCTAATAAATGTGTTTGATTCAAAGTTCCACGATTTCTTAACTAATGTTGAGTTTCAGCATCAACATTTTGGCATCCACCGTGGGGCCGAATCAATTTAACCTCAAAGTAGACCAACTGAACGACTAAAATAGATCGGTCAAACAATCAGAGTGATGTACCAACGACCTTAAACGCAGGCTGAATGGGACAACCGTCGAACACCGTGAAAACATGAGGACAAACCCTAACCGACCTGCAGCAGATGATGGCAGACCTGATGGAGCAAAGTAATCGACGAACAGATCAAATCCTCGAGAGGCTTAACGCCCAGGATCAATAATTTAATCAATTCCAGGCGCAGCTCCCTAGCAGAACAATCAGCAACCTGCTAATCCACCGGCGGACTCGGCAAGAACTAACCAAAACGAACGACTACATGAAAACGTTAAGCACCGAGCAGCCGATGAGGAGGAACAGGAAAGCGACGCTCGCCAAATAACCGACCCATATGAGGGGATAAATCAACCCCAGGAAAACGACATAGCCAAAGAGCTAGAGGAAATGCGCACCCTCCTCGCTGCTCAGCAAGCAGAGCATGCGGGAATGAGGTCTCAAATTCACCGCGCGACTACTTCGGCCCCCGACATCCATAGAGTGGTGGAATCTACGAGACAATCCCCTTTTACACGGTGGATTCTGACCGCCACAATTAAAGATATAGGAAACATCAAGTTTCCCTCCTATTCAGGAGATTCTGATCCGGTGGCCCACTTAAGGATATTCCGGTTCACCGCGGTAAAAGCGCATTACAACGACGAGGAAAGGGACATAGGACTCTGCAGGATTTTTACCGAAAACCTAACTGGACCAGCGTTAGAGTGGTTCTCTTTGCTAAGGGTCGGATCAATCGATAACTTCGAGCAACTCGCGGAGTGTTTCCTCAAATACTTTTCAATCTTCATACAAAAGTGAACATCCGCTGATAATTTGTTCACAACCCATCAGGAGCGCAATGAACCGCTAAAGGATTATCTGGCGAGATTCAAAAAGGTTTGGTCGTCCAGCATAAATATCACTGATGAGGTCNTGGGGCTTTGGAAAAAATCAAGTTTCCAACAAGAGTTGTTCGTTCATCCCGTTGAAACCCTTGATGATACTCTTCACCGAGCAGCTAACTTCATCGACTAGGAAGAAACGAACAGGGCCGAGTTCAAGAAAAGAAATAAGAAAGAAACTCCCGATGTCCCAAAGGCGAGTAAGCAACCTATAAGGGAAGAAACTCAAGGTCGGCATTCGTACGCTATGGACAATCCCGCAAAAAGAGAAAAATTCACCTATTACCCGTCCAAATTCTGCGACTACCATCAAAGAAAGGGTCATTCCTTGGAAGACTGCGTTGTAGTCCAACGACTCAAGAAAGAAAATCGTTGGCGAGAAGGAATGCGCCGAACTAAATGGGTCCCAAATGAGTCCGCAGATAACAGGAGAGAAGGGAGAGAAAGAATCGAGGATTCCTCGGCTCCTCTAGAAATTGAAGATAGCGCACCCAGACAACTGCCGAGGCGTATAGATTACATCATGGGGGGATCCAGTCTGGTCGGCAGCTCTATCAATTCCGTAAAATCCCACCAACGAAAAGCCGAGAATAGTCTCGTAATGGGGGCAAGACCCCCGGAGCTAGAGGTCGCTATCACATTTTACGAGTCTGAAACAGCTCACCTACATAAGCCACACGACGACACCATCGTTATCACTTTGGACGTCGCATGCTTCGAACTATCAAGAATTATGATAGATACTGGGAGCTCGGTGGACCTCTTATTCTATGACGCATTCAAGCGGATAGGATTCGAGAGCGAAGAAATTAAGGGTGACGTGACCCCTTTAACAAGTTTTGATGGA